>JAPDSC010130757.1:43641-63230 GCA_026290005.1 Latrodectus geometricus | reverse complement strand
ATATATATATATATATATATATATATATATATATATATATATATATAGTAAGTATGGGAAACATATATACAATATACATGCATACTAGCGGTTAATAAAATAATGGAAATTCCTATACATAAAAATGACATTTTTGTATGTGCTTTGTAAGGATTAAAGCATAATAATGGCTACTATTTTTATGAATAGAAATTTTTTATATTCTGGTAATGTGTGATAGGTTTTTATTTAAAGTTCTATAGGATTTGATATTTTTACAAAAGCGTAAAAACTCCGACCTCTCAGAATTTTCGAAATGACTAAATTGTAGGAGTTGTTTTAATTAGAACAAGTACCACCAAAACATCCCAACTTTTAGGAGTTTATATTGGCACCGTGTATTAAGTTATGTCAGTACACAGAACAGCAAGATTTAATCCGGCAAAGCAAAATAGTAGATAGAAAGAGTAGTTCAATGAAAGGGACTGATGGATATTAAAGCTAACTTTAATGTCTATAAAGCGAATAGCTGTAGCATAAGTGACTTCAGAACTTATTCAGAATCGAAATTCTACAGTGTCAATGATTACAATTAGAATGGTTTTCATAGACAGAACAATTAGGGCAAAGCCGCAATTCCAAACCATTTGCCACAAATGTTAATGCCAAATGTTGTCTATAATGGTGTTACTCTCACAAAACTTGGGTTGACTGATATGAATAAGAATGAATCGTCTTTCACACTTTTCCCAACAACAGGATGGGTGCAAATTTGGAAGATTTTTACAAGTGTATGATCCTGATTGTCTCCTCCTATCTGTCTGGCATGGAGATGGATATGTCATGAGATTGGCTGGAATATCATGATTTTCTGCTTGAGACTGATTGTAACCTTGAAAGAAAGGATTGTGAAGATGTATATTTTAGACATCGAGTTCCATCCTATGATGCAAACATTATTTCCAACAGGGGATGTAATTTTCCAGGATGATAATTCTCCTAACCATCTGCAGCACTTGTACAGTCAGGGTTTGATGAATATAAGAATTAAGTTAAAATCTATTTTTGCCAGAATGATTATCCAACCTTAAAATAATTTGATCATTAAGGTCTATTTTAAAGTGCTCAATACGGAATTGATATCCTCCATCAGCATTTCTCCCAAAGCTTTCACACCTTCATGAAGAATGGTACAATATTTTATATATTGTTCAGTACTAGTATGTATCAATTCTTAAGTGAATCCAAGCTGTATTGCATACAAAAGAGGGTCCTACCCCATATTTATGAAGGATTCTTTATTTATGTAAAGTGTTTTTATTTTGATACTCACTTGTACAGTGTGTTGTCTGTGGAGGTACCCTATTCATCTGGATAATTATGTGTATTTTACTATTATACTGAATGGGGAAAATTATGTATTCTTGGTCTTTATTATCATGTTATTTTAATTGACCAATTTTAGTTATTTATAATTTTTTTATTTTGTTTTCCAAATGTAAAATATTTACTAGGAATGTTGGATTTATTGGAAAGACTCTAAAATTTGATGATTTCTTTTGAATCAGCCAATATCTATTTCGAATAGATTTTCTTTAAAGCTAAATAGTAATTTTAAAAACTATTTTCTATTTTATGTCTGTTTTTAAATATATTTTTTATTTTTAAATATATATTTTATTGAATGTTTCAAATTATCATATTGTTAATAATAGATATATTTTTATGTCACCTACATTATGTATTAATGTAAATGAACATCTATATAAATTATATTTTGTTTATTAGTGCTTTTAAGAAAAAATTAGTTTTTCATATAGCATTATAAATTTAAGAATAAAGGATATTTCTTATTTGCTTAAAAAGATGTATTTTTAAAGTTAATGTTTAATTTTTAGGCTAGTAAATTTTTAGGGTATGAAGTTATACCTGGTCCCAAAGCAACTTTAGAAGATATGATTAGAGCTGGATTACATCGGCATATTGAAAAGTACTATTAGTCATTCTATTATAGGATAGTGATGTGTGTGTTTAATTACATAAGCTCTTATTAGCATTATTACCAAAAAAGATACTATACTAAATTCTTTGTATTGTATAGTTTTCAAATATTATCAAATATTTATCTTATGTTTTGTTACATTACCAAACAATACCTATTTTTTATAAGGGTTGAAGAATTATCAGTCACAGTTTCAAAAGAGTTTGCATTAGAGAAAGCAATGGAAAAAATGCAAGATGAGTGGCAAGACATTGAATTTGAATTCAAACCATATAGAGAAACCGTAAGTGTTAAAACATTTTTAACTTTCATACTTATATTGTCAATAACTTATTTATATTGAATATAGTTTAAAAATATTTAAGCATGAATAGTTAAATATTTCTTAACATAGAAAATTGTCACAGAACGATTTAAAAAGTCCTGTATTATAATAATTTTGTATAATTTGAAATATTATGTTTCTTAATGTAGAATGAACTATTTCTTAATACATAATGTTTCAAATTATTCAAAACTACTTATGTTATAAAATTATGTGGAAAAAATAAAATTCATGAAAATAAAGGTAAGTTTAAATGAAGCTAAGCAGAGTTGAAATAAATTAATTAAATTATAAGATTAAGATTGTGGATATTGATTTGATTAAAGATTGTCCAGCTCTATTAAACTTTGAATAGTCACAAAGCAATCCATTTTATGTCAGTTTTTTTAAGGAAAATCAGCTAGAAATCAAGAATTTTTCTTTAAAAAAATATATAATATATGCATATAATAGTATCAGTTTACTCGTAAACTCTGCTTAAAACCTAATCCATTTTTATCTATAAAAATCATAATTTGCTACAATTCCTGCATGCATGTGAACATGCTAGGAAAATTGAAAACATAATTCGATCGTAAACACTGCTTTTCATGATTCTTTTTTATCTTTGGTTCAAAACACATCTAAGCCGTAATGTCCTGTGCAGTTCTGCGAAATTTGTCAATCTCTATTGGTATTAATAAACTACTATTATGAAAAGATATATAATTTTTATTCTATATTTTCTGTTTTATTTTCTATTATTTATAATTATATTCTGTTACTTAAAGTCATATTATTTTACTGAATGAACTTTGTAATCAGTAATTTAATTTTTGACATATTATTAGCTCTGTTATGTTTTATATTTTGTTATTAGAACATTTTTTTCTGCAATTATTGTAAAAAGAACTGAATTATTTTATTTTTGCTTCACTGTCTTTATTCTTGAAGTTTCGTCTTATTTACATTTTACAATGAATCGTAATCTAAAGTACAATATATTAATCATAAAATGTGTAATCCAAATACTATTTTGGTACATACTTTTTGTACCTTATTATTTATTTTTGATTCTTTAGATTTCAGGTGAGAAATCACTTACTGCATTTAAAATTTAATATTTTTTTTTTACTATTATATAAGAGAGTTTATCTTAGATTATCCACTCTAAATATCGGTTGGTTTATCTAAGTGATTTTAATTGAGAGAGCATTAGATTATAATGTGTTTTCCAAAGTTGATTTTAAAAACTGTTTATTTATTGTATAATTGTTAGTTTATTATATTTTTAATTTTGAACTACTTGATTACTCTGTAATTCAAAATAAACAAATTAGTTTTACTCTGTATCTGAAATATTTTAATGGTGAATTTTTCAAAAGTAAAAATATACGTTTTTACACTTTTCCTTGTTTTATTGTTTATGAATATTCCAAGTGTTTAATGTAAATATTTATACATTTTACTAAAGTTAAATAAATTTTCCATTAAAAATTAAGTTTATTCATGATACAAAATTGGATGTGCAGATAAGTATTTCATTGCATATTAAAATAATTCAAATTCTTTTATTAATAGAAAAATATTATTTGGCTTAGAAAGTCAATTTTAAGATGAAATTTCTAATTAAAGTAATAATTTCAAAACAAATTGAAAATTTTATTTCTGTCAGATGTCTATTGATGTCTTAGCTTAATGCCTTAAATATTAACTAAAACTTCAGCTTAGGTAAATCCATGATTTTTGTTATTTATTTGATAAGTGTCCTATTATTTTCTTTAGTGGTATAATGTATAGAAATTATAACGTTGATAAAAAGATGAGGATGAATTTAATTATAAATAATTTTGTGATTAACATGCAATGCACTTATATTAAGCTCTCCCATTTTTTTTTAAATAAACGATCTAATGCATTTAAAAGCTATATCAGTTTTTTGTTTGTATTAAATTTAATAGGGAGTACCAATTCTATCTGCTGTTGATGATATACAAGTTTTGTTAGATGATCACATTTTAAAAGTTCAGACAATGAGAGGTTCACCATTCATTAAACCATTTGAGAATGAAATAAAAATATGGGAAGAAAAGTTACTTCTAGTTCAAGATGTTTTAGATTCATGGTTAAAAGTAAGTCCTCTTTTTTTGTAATTCTAGTTGCTTATAATTATTTTTAATTGAATTTATTAATGTAAAAATATTAGAATGCTTTTTAAAATATTTTATATCCATAGATTTTTAATTTTAATTTTCTAATTTTTTTTTAACAAAACCTTATAAATTCAAATCAAAAAATTTTTAAACATTTTAGATTTTCTATTTTATTAAAATTTTTAGTTTATTTTTGAAAGATTCAAATATAAATTAGTAGTTTGAAAATTTATTGTTATGTCCTAGCTTACATTCAGAAACTTTTCTATGTTAATAAATAAAAATTTAAAATTATAATTTAGTATAAAAATTTCAAATATAAATTAGTAGTTTGAAAATTTATTGTAATGTCCTAGTTCTTAAATTCAGAAACTTTTCTGTGTTAATAAATAAAAATTTCAAATTATATTAATGAATATTTAATAAATGTGGAGCAAATGAAATATTAAAATATTATTACTAAATTTTTAATAAAAGTAAGAATATTTGTACTGTATAATATACATACTTGGAAATTTTTTACATTAAAAATGAATGCTTGAAAATATTTAAATATATTTTTTCTGATTTATAAAATTGCTTACAATTGAAAATCTATAATTAGTTTTCTTACAATAAAATAATGTATAACAAATATAAATAAGTATTTTGTTCCTTCTTTTGTAATTTGTGTATCAAAATTTATTCTTAAACTTTTAATTTATTTATAACAATGCATAAAAGAAACAGATATTACTTCACATGGAGGAAAAGAAAATATCTTTTTCTTTTTTAACAGGATCCAGCCAGAGAATTATTCTTAAACACTAAAAAAAGAAATAAAAAATTAAATTTTATATGCTGCTTAAAAAAAACTTGCTATTATGAAAGTTAAAAAATCTTTTCTTCACTGATTTTTTGAACCGCAACTTGCTAAATTTAAGAATGTAAAACTTCTCAAAAATATATTCTCCTTAGTTTCTATATATCGTAATTCTGCTTTGCTGCTAAAGCTTTTTTTAAAATTAATTGAAGATGTATTAACTTTTCTGATTCAAGAGGATATATAAAACAGAAAAATTTTCTGCAATGATTTTTTTTAAAAGTAGAGAATATCACTTTTATGTATATTTTTATTTTAAAACCTATTTTCATGAAGGATTTTAGGTATCAAAGCGTTTTAAATTATTTTTCTTGTTTGAATAAATTTAGAAAACAATAATAAAATATTCACAGTTTAAATATGGAAATTAAAAAAATCTTGTTTGAAATAAGAAAATTAAAAAAATATTTAAAATAGTATATACTTAAAGAAATTCAACATTAAAGAAATAAATGCCAGAATTAAAATGAAAAATAAAAAGAAAGAAAATAACTTTGATTAAAAAGACAATTAATATTTTGAAATAAAAAGAACATTAACTTTATTTAAAAAATTTCTTATTATAAGTTTTTTTATATTTGATAATTTTGGATTAATATTTCTCTTTTTGTAGATATATGAACAAGAAATTTTACTTTAAATTTATCACATGATAATTTTTTATAAGACTATATTTTGATTATTATTACAAGTTTTAATAACCCCACAATTTTTATGCTGTCAATAAAAATATTTGGGGAATATTTTGTGTGTAAATCAGTCATTACTAAAATTGTATATTATTTATGAATCAAAATTTAATCTGGTAAAACCATTTTTAAATAAAGTTTTAGAAAATGAATTAAAATATCAGGGAATAGCATTAATGCACAAAATATACATATTATAGAATCCAGAAAAAATGTATAAATGTGATAAAAGGCCTTTTTTTTATGCTTGATGTAAAATGCTAATAACTTCATCAAAGTAACTCAGTATCAAACATTGTCAAAAATTATCGAATTGTGATGAATCTTGTTTTCACTTTTAAGGAAAATTATGTATATTCATAAAATTTTCATGTCTGTTTCTGTCACCAAAATTTAAAAACAAAATTACAGAACTTTATTTGAAAATCAATTATTATAATTATACAAAATTATTTTGATGCATTTTCTTTCATTTTGATAAATTACGAGATAAAAGATAAAACAGAGATTGATTTTATAAAAATATATTTTATAGAATTATTATCTTCGGATACATATATTATCTATTAAAAATATTTATTTTTAATTTTTTTTGATATGAATTATTTTTGTGTATATAATGAAGTAAAAAGAATTTAAATGTGATGATTAATATAACATTCATTTTCAGAATCAAGAACACAAATTTTACTATAGAGTTAATTATTAAGCATTTATTAAATTTATTCAGCAAAAAATTCTATATTCTTTGAAAACATTTGACTTGATTGTCTTCTGTAAGTGTAGAACATATTCAACATTTTAAAGAAGTTCAAAATGAATAAGTAACTAAATATTCACATAAATATCTGTGTTCATAAACTTTAAAAAAATGTTGACTTATTTATATCTAACATTTTCATTTTTATCGTAAAATGTGTAGTATTTATTATCATTTCTTTAACTAAAAATAACAAAATTTTATTAATTTTTTTTAAAATTAAATGAAATTCTCCTATGATTTAATTCTTAAAAAAAGTAAGTATGCAATATGTTTTACAAAAAATATTATGAAAAAAGTGATAAATGTTAACTTGTAATTAATGAAAAGGCTTATTAATAAGTATATATTGTTATTTAAATTTTTTTAACTAATTTATTAGCAGCATAATAAGTTAGAAGTAAGTTTTAGCAGTATAAGTAATTAGTAAAGTTTTTATATTACTAATTAGTTAATTATGATATTTATTAGTTAAAATGCATAGTATTATTACTTAATTACCTTTATTGCAGCATATATATACAATTGTTATCAATTATTTTTGAAAAGAAATTACTTTATTTATAATAACTTTTTAATTTGTGTACATTCATGATCATCAATAACGTTTATCATGTCTGCAAACAATCTATAATTTATTTTATAAAATTGCTTATTAAATTTGAGTATAGTCAAATTCTTGAGTAAACTAATTTATGATTTTCTATCAGTCATTCTACTCATAATGTGGTGTTTAGTTCAAGACAAAGTAATTGATAAATTGACTATTTCTGTAGCAATAACCTTTACTAGCATTTACTTTTTTCAATTTTTTCACGAATTCTTGATGTATCCTTATTAGATTCATTTGGGACTACTAGTTTTTCTTAATTGAATAAAAAATAATGTATAGCTCTTTCATAAAATTATGTTTCAATTATTCCAATAATAAAAAATTTGCTTATGATTTAAATTTTTTAATAATGCATTTTGTTAGCGTTTAGAAGGAGATTCCTTGGTCCTATAAATCTAAAATCTATGTTTATACCTTTTTTCTAAAACAGTAAAATATTTTTTGTATTTAACTGTTTTAGTTTTATGAATAAATTATTTTAGTATGAAGATCATTTTCAAGTTACATTTTACACTATTAAAATTATAGCTATCGAAATTTGAATCTATTTATGTTTGATATAATTTGTGCAAAATTTTGATGTGTGACGAAATTGTCGAAATTAATCAAAATGATTTTCTTTTCATTTTTTCTTACAAAATTTTCAAATGATGTGTTCATTTTTGTTCGTAATTTATAAATATATTTTTTATTTTAACACAGTGCATTTATTTATATTTTAACACATTGCAATAATATTTTCTTATTTAGTGTCAAGCTACTTGGATGTATTTAGAACCTATTTTTAGTTCTGAAGATATTATGCAGCAAATGCCTATTGAAGGAAAAAAGTTTATTACTGTTGATAAAAGTTGGAGAGAAACAGCTAAAAAAGCAGTAAGTAACTTTTTCTAAGTTTTATTTCAAATAATTAATGCAACTCAGTTTTGCATAAATCATATGATTGCTGTGTTGTTGTTTTTTTTTTTTTTTTATCATAGCATATTTATGTATTATATACAAAGGAATATTTCTCTTTTTATAGTCTGTATGTTATATTGAATTGTATGTATTAATATGTATAGTATGTAATTTTCAAATTTATTTAGTTATTCCATTATTTTTTATTGCAAAAAAAAAGATACATGCCATTCTTTATCATATCAGTTTGAATTATGTAATAATACAGAAAGTTACACCTCTTCCAACTATCTAATAAATTGACATAAACTTATCATTAATCTATTAAGGAATATCACTTTAATTAATTATGTTCTTTTCCATCACTTTTACTCCTGGGAAACTATTTGTTATCTATTATTTGAATCTTCTGGATATCATAATTTTTAGCAACTTTTTTCACACTTGTCAATCAAATCTTTGTTTTTGAAAATAAATGATGTATCCATCATTATCATTTTAGATGTATTGCAAATGTATTTAATAATTTATGAAACATAAATCAATGCCTTATATTATTTTCATTAAAATTTGCTATTGCTTCATTTATGCTTTTAAACTGAAATATGAAAATAAATTTTCACCAAACATCTGTTGTTTAAAGTAAAATATGATGAAATGAGACTAAAATCTTACTATGGAATAATAATTTTATGAAAATTGAATACTTAACAAAATGAATGTATAATCTGCAGAAGGAAGTATTTGTGATTTTTTCTTCATTTCTATAGTGGTAAGCCAGAAGGCGATATTAATGCCGCTCTAATTATCGTTAAAATAATCGCTATAAACTCATTGTCTTAGCATCATTATTTATTTTCAAATTGCATTTAATTTGGAAGTATTTGGTGGTAGTCTAAGAATTATTCAAGAAAATTTACAAAATATATAGCTTTATCTAACCTGCCAAGAAAAAAAAAAAAGTATTAAATTTTATAAATCTAGTATCTCTAAATTTAATATTTTTGCTATATGGGTAAATAGAAGCTGGTATTTTTGGCTTATGAATGCTGAATATTTTTTGAACACTATGGATAATATAGAGAAACACTATGCCCATTTAAATTTTGTTAAAAATGTCTTGGCAACTTTAAAGCAAATAACTATCAATCTTCAACTTACAAGTTACGAACAACATTTAAAAGATTAGTTGAATATGGAGAGTCAAAGTGCTGAATTCGATATTTTTGTTAATGAAATATTTTTTTCACAAGTATATCGGGTTTTACTAAAAGCAAAATGAGCATTTTTAAATATAAAAATCGCATAAACCTTCAGTTCCACATCTTCGGAGTTTGATTTCTATTTAAGGTGGGACTATTTAAATCCCAGAAAACATTTTAAAATATTGTTCTCAGTCTTATGAGACCTCCTGTGCAAAAAATGATTAAATAAAGGATTGTTAAGTGGTAAACAAACCATATATATATGACAAATATAAGAACAATCTAGCACCTATATCAAAAGAGATAAAACACAAATATATTAGCTGAATGCTGTGTTAACCATATAAATCTCCTAGCTCTAGAAATTTTACAAAATTTTCAACCTAAATATTTTTACTTATTTAGATATTGCTTTAATAGTTTTAAAATATAATTTATTCCAAATATCTTAGTATTTTAAAATAATGAAACAAAAAGGAAAAAAAGGAACTAGATGAAGCGTTAGCAGTTATGGTATAGTGCACAATTTCTAAATAATCATACTAATTTACTTAAAATTGTAAAAACATCTATGTTATGAAACAATTGTATATAGATCAATGATATTTAAAAATTTTATTCTGCTATTAAAATATTTAATATTACATTTGTAATATCATTTGCAAATGCCTATCACTATTTTCTGGTTAATTTGATTACAGTTAGAGCACAAGTGTGAGTAATATTTTACAAATACCTTCTTATTACTTAATTTAAAATATATAAATGAAATTTTAATTATCAAGTATATAACTTAATATAATGATACACTATATTTATAAAATTTTTAAATTTATAAAGTGGTAAATAATGTTGCCAACTTGATGGCATTTAATGAACATATTCTATATATTGATACTGAAATAAAGCTTATTTAAATAAAGTGCAAGTAGTTAAAATTCCTTTCATTAATATATTTTGCATAGGCTGCTGATCCTCATGTTCTAGTTGCAACATCTCATCCAAATATGTTGCAGTCTTTGCAAACATGCAATGTTTTACTTGATCAAATTCAAAAGGGTCTAAATGATTATCTAGAGAAAAAAAGACTTTATTTTCCTAGGTAAGTTTCCTTATTTTTAATATTTGATATAATTTAATTTAAGACTAATTTTATTTCATTGATTTTTTTCTTAGTTTATTTCTTTAAAAGTTATGATAGAATTAATTTTTTATGAGAATCTCTAATTTTAAATGAATGTTTTACTACAATTTAAACACATTTTTATGATTAATAGACATACAATACCAGGAGATAAAATTTTTCTAGTGGATATATGGAGTAATTTATAAATTTTCTCGCACAATTATTAGTTCTAGCTACTTATTATCATTTTTCTTATCTAGCATTATATGTATCAATCTAAACATCTAGCATTATATTTATCAGTACAATTGTTCTTGTAGATGTAGGGTACAATTATCAGTTCTACTGCTTTATAAATTACTCCATATATAAGTAACATTGTTATTAAATATACTGGGATTTCTATTTAAAGAAAAGTGAGCTCTAAATATTTTTTATTTTAAAATTAGAAACAATGTTATATGTTCATATGTTTAAAAATATTATTGCTATACTTTTCTTTGTATTATAGTTATGTTATTTATGTTTTTATTTCTAATATATAGAACACAATATACCATCACATTTATATCATTGAAGAATTATTCTAGGACTCTATTACCATTGTAATCAAATGTAAAATATATGGTCAAATATCAATGTACAATCATTACATTTTATATTATTGATCATTATTAACATGAATGAATCTTATGCAGTCTCAGCAGTTCCATTAATCCCAAAAAAAATCCATTGTAAAATATCATGTATTGATCTATTTTTAAGATTTTATAATTATTCATGCTGACTTTATCTATTGTTAATTTTTTGCTATTTTATTTTCTTTTAATTTAAAAAATATTTCTCTTTTATTTAAATTAATTTCACAGTAAAATTTCCATTGCATAAATAAGGAATGGATTTCATTATAATTAAATAAATAAGTAATTTATTGATTCTAAATATTTCTCTATAAATTTAGAGCTCAAAATTTTATAGTTTAATATTATACAGGTATAATAAACTAAATATTACTTATTTTACTTCAAAGTTTCTTTAAAATAGAAATTAATAGATTATTCTATATATTATTCTATATAATATTTTATAATCTTTTTGAAATATTTTATGTGCATAAGTTATTAAATAATATAAAAACACAAATTTAAATTGACAGGATTAAGTTTTTAAAAAAAGCATTTTGTTGATTTTAATGTATTATTTTTCCACATAACTTCTATGTGAATGAGAGAAAAGAATTTTTTAAAATCAATATTGTGAATTCTTAACTATTTAAGTTAATGTGTTAGGAAAATAAGTTTATAATAAGATTTTTCTAAATAAGGAATCTGTAAACGATAGTAACTTTTTCCACTCCTTTTATTTCATATTCTCTTCATTGTCACTTATACTTCATGAATGTTCATTACTTTCATAGTTCCTATTTTTAAAATGTGGTTAATTGAATAAGAAATTCAAATAATAAATATATTGTATACATTTTGAGGTAAATTTCTAATGTAAAATTCAAAAGCATTCGAAAAGTTCAAGAAGTTAAATAATTTGTGTGATTTGAACACTAAATTGAAAAATAAATTCCTGAGTTTATCTTGTTGCATTTAATGTCCCCTCTACTGGTTTCTGGTTCTATTATATTTGTGATTTCTATTTATCTGTGAAAATTTTGGAACTAGAAATCGATTATTAAAATGAATTGTACCATAAAACTGAATTTTATCAATCTGCATTTAATCAATTGCTTCTAAATAACGATCTAATATTGGACTGCTTTCAAGATTATTAAATGATTCTTATTAAAACTATTCTACAATGAAATAAATAAAAATAAATGTATGTTTAAAAATTGCCATAAAAATTAACAAAAATATGTATGGACATAGCCTTAAAATTATTCTAATATAGTTTTGAAAAATGAATTTTTAAATTAAATTAAAAATAAATATTTGAGAAAAGTAACAAAAGTTTCTAAATTATGTATTTCACAGAAAATAATTGTTTTACTAAGATTTATTTTCATTTATACAATCAAGATATTTCTTGACATAAACATAAGAATGGAAAAATTGAACTCTTTAACTATGATAATCTGATATGCCATGCATTCTGAATTATCAAAAACTCTACATATCAATTTATTCTTTTAGAGATTTATTTATGATAAAAGTGTTTTACCCTAAGAATTGAAATAAATGCTTGTTTTTTTAATTTGTAATTTGCTTCATAATAATATCATTTGGTGCAGAGTGCATCTCTCACACTTCTCTATTAATTTTCTTGGAATTAGGATAAAACGATGTTTTTTTCAGTATGGATCTTTTAGAAATTCTGTATATAAATTGTGTACTCCAGCATAGGGCACACAGCTTAATCCCAATGATTTGCTTTTCTTTACGGTCTACTGGTGGATTTAACTGTGGATTTTTAATAGACTGGTACATCAGGTTTTGTACAAAGGTGACAGATTACAAAATGAAAATCTATTTTTGTTAAGAGATCTTGGAAATGCGGTGGTATCAAAATAATTTATTTCCTTGTTTATGTGTATACTATTTCTCAAGCAAATCGTGCATCAAGTGTTAACTGCATATTTAGTATTTTTTGTTTCCTGAATAATGGAAAATTTTATTTAGAATGCACATGGTTTATATAAAAAACTATTTTGGTTATTTTTGAAGTAGTATCCAGAGTAGTTTCTTATATAAATGAGAATATATTTTAACAAATGTTTTTTTACACTTTTACTTACTTTTATCTATAAAACAATTAAATAATAAAATAAATTCTTTCAGATTTTTCTTTCTTTCAAATGATGAACTACTTGAAATACTGTCAGAAACTAAAGACCCGTTGCGTGTACAACCACATTTAAAGAAGTGTTTTGAAGGAATAGCTAAATTGGAATTCACAAAAGATAATGAAATTGTAGGTATGATATCCTCCGAAAAGGAAGTTGTGCCACTTACCAAAAAAATTGTGCCTGCTGCAGCAAAGGTATAAAAAAGATTTTTTATTGGTAGACAGGTTAAATTTCTGTGTTATAAAAATGAACTATTTGTTTATTTTATATATTGAATACTTTTAAATGTACAATATACAGTTTAAATTGTTATTTGAAGTCAATAGTTTTAAAATACTTAATTGGAAAAAATTTTAAGATTCAAAATGTAACAAAACTACTGTTATCTTTCTAATTTAATGGAGTGGTTCTAAAGATATGGCAAAGATTAAAGATATGTTATTGTGTAATAGCTAAATTAGATTGTTTAAGTAATTTTTCGCCTTGTCTAATTTTAAAATATTGATTAAATTCTGGAAGTTTTCTATCTCTTTGACTATATTTTATGAAAATTCTTTAAATAATTTTATACATGAATGGTAAAAAAATCCTTAGTTAATAAAATCTAAACTTAACTTTAATACTTTAAGCAAATTCAATATTTATGAAGTTAACTAACAGTCAGTATTAAATGCATTTTTATTGATGAGGAATCTCATTATAGAAATCACTTTATGTGAATTATTAACATATTCAATATAAATTCGTTACTAGATTTTTCTTGTTATTAAAAATAAAAGCTACTATTCAGCAATCCTTAAAGGTAAGTTTCTTTTTCTCTGTGATCAAAACTTATCTTTATCTGCTTTTAAAAAAAGTAAAAAAAACCTATATTTGATTTAATAAGTTACATTTTTTTATTAAAATATAGTAAAATATTTTTATTCATTAAAACATAATAAAAATGTTTCATGTTTTTATTATGAATTTTGATGTCACATATATATATCACATAAAATAAATATATTTTCATTATATCTTTTATATATATGTAGTTCAAAATTAAAATGATTGACAAAAATTTGCTATTTATTTACAATCTTTAAGTTAAAAAGAATCAGTAATTTTAATTATCAACTTAACTCATATTTCTAAAATAAAACATTTATTTTAGCACAAGCAAAATTTAATAAAATTTGTACACATACGATTAGATGTCAATGCTATAATACATGTTTATTTTACAACAGAATAACCAAAATTAAAAAATAATTTTAAAAAAGAATTATCTAAGAAAATTTTTTATATTAGAACATGATATAGAATAATTTTTTTACATAATAAAACTTGAAAGCATTAATAATAATAATTAAAAGCATTAATAATAATAATTAAAAGCAAATTATAAATAGGAAAAATATAGTGAAATATATTAAGATAGCAAAATTTCAATTAGATTTTGTTATTAAATTAATAGATGAATTAGATCTTAAAAAGTAGCAATTGTATATTTTTGATTAAATTAATTTTATAAATTTAAAACTCTTTGATGAATTTTATTACAAACTTACAAACCAAATTCTGCAATTAATTGGAAATAGTAATTAATATAAGTAATAATAAAATGGAAAATACAAGAAATCCATATATATATATATATATATATATATATATATATACAGAATATATATGCGAATTATTTTTTAGAATAAAATTTTTTAAAGAAATTTTTATGTAATATTTATAATATTTAAAGTTTTACATAATATTATATAAAAATTTATTTATAAAATTTGTGTATAAAAATTGTAAATAAAATTTTATATATTATTATTAAACTGAATTTATTATAACCTTAATTATTTTATACTTAAGTATTATCTTGTTAACTGATATGAAATATCTTTTTAGGGTATGGTTGAGAAATGGTTGGCTGAAGTAGAAAAAAGTATGCTTATCAGTATCAAGGACACAATTTCAAAATCTATTGTATCATATTCTGAACTTCCTAGAACAGAATATGTTTTAAGTTGGCCAGGACAAATTGTAATATGTGTGAGTACTGTGTATTGGACAGCAGAAGTGTCTGAAGCTATTACTAACAATACTATTAATGTAAGAATTTTTTTGAAAAATAACAAGAAATAACTTTATTTACATACTTTTATTCTTTGGTGTATGGCTAATATTTGTTCAAGATATTATAAAAATATCTAAAAAATCTCTCTAAAAATAATTTTGAATTCTTTCTCTAAACATATCTTGAACAAATATACAAGTCTTCCAATTATTAGGAGAATGTATTACATTAATACTCATCAAATTTGACTTCCTTTATAAAAGAATTACATATATTTGAATTCAGTTATATATTTCAAATTTTATCTCAATTTAAATTAAAAATGTAAATATATTTTATTATTGCATTTGGAACTAAGCCCTTTTTAATTTATTAATATTTCATTATGTAACATTAAATTTAAAACAAAAGACTGTTATTTCAATGATGTTGTTGTAGGAGTATAATACTTTTATGTTGCTCTATGATAAGAATACTTTAGGCATTTAATGATTTCTACAATATACAGTTCTATATTTAATTTAAAAGTGTTAACCATAACAGGGATTACCAAAATCTAGTATTCAAAACATTAATGCGTTAAATTATTGCCAAAATTCCTCTAATTTTGTGTATTGAATTTCAGTCTAATTTGTTGCATTTATTGTGTATTGAGTGTAATTTTTTATATTAGTAATAGGAATATTTGTTAGTTTTATAGGTAATTGAAAGCATATATTATAGATCATTAAAAACTGTTTGCAATATTGTACAAATATGGAAAACAAGGGCTAAAAGTGTTGTAGAAAATTTCTTATAAAAGCTATTATGACAGCAAAGTACTTCTCTCAAAAATATGAAATGAAATGTCCTTGTGTTGATATCTACCTATTCTTTTATTATTCAGCAAAACCGATCATTTTCATATGCTTTCTGCACATGGCTATGATATTTCTCCTTTTAAGGTAAAAGATCTTTCCGTGATTTTTGTTAGATTTTGCTTAATATTTTCCTTTTGAAAAATTCTTATTTGTCAAATTCATGTTTTATATAAGTACTTATTATTTACAATTAAAATTAAAATTGAGGCTCTGCCCAAATTTTTATTTGTCTGCCCTTTTATCTGAAATAAAACATAATTATAAATTTTAATATTTGTGAAGGAGAGAGCATACTTGTTATATTCAACAGAAATGGATTCATACAAATTAAAATGTGTTAGGTGTGATTAATATTTAAAATACTTTCCATTTAAATTAATTTTAAAATTGACTTAAATAGTTTTATTTTAATTATTACATTTATATTATAACTTATATTTTTATGTTTGTGTATATAACATCATCTTTATTTGGGTTCTGTTGTATTGTTCTTAATATATTTTTTCCAATTGTTTTGAAATACAGAATATGTTTATTTATATAATTATATTAATAATATTTGTTAATGAAATATCATATCGTTTATGCAAAATATAATTAAGAATTATATATTAGTTTTAATTAGAATTTCATTTAGAAACAATTATATAATTGATTACAGTGAAATAGTTTGATTTTTAAATAGAATAAATGAAATATGTTAATCACACAGAAAATGAAAAATAACAATTTGCCATTTAGTATGAGAGATTTTCTATTTTGAATACTTTTTGTATTAAATAAATTTAGTTCAATGTAAGAAAATCATTATTTATCCTCTTTTATTAATAAATGATTATATTTTTTTAACTCATTTCTAAATAATTTTTAAAAATAAGTTATTGTATGTATATCTACCACTTTACAAAAAAAGTTTTATTTTCATTAAAATATTGCGAATATGTTTAGTTATATTAAAAATTATTTATTTGAAACCATAAATTGGAATTTTGAATCTATAAATGTTACTGAATGTTTTACATCTTAAATTAGAAAAAAAAAAAAAAAAAAAAAAAAACTTTATTAAAAATATAAAAAAAATAAATAAATGAAAATAATAATTATTTCCTTTAATTTAAAAAATTTACAAAAATTTATTCAAAATTTATATAGCTAAAATAGTATTAATTAAATCAATGCTTTAATTTTTCTAAGATTGTTAATTTTTAATGTAATTGTGCAATATCGTTTTATGTATACCAAAATGTTTACTTACAAAATTTTTCTAATTTCGTTCATCTAAATTCTCAAAAATCTTAAACACAAATTTTGAAACTGCTTAATATTTCAGATCAATTTTAGCTAAAAATTGTAAGATCTTAAATTGTTTTTATTACTTGAATGAAATTAACTAATTTCATCACTTAAACTAGTACCTTATAACTGTATTTATATTTAATTAAAAATTGTTTTATAAATGTATAGAACTTTTATGTTAATTGTATTTATGATTAAATTTATATATATTGTAATTATTTGTGTAAGACATCACTCATTTAAATATTAAAATGTTTTTTATGAATTTATAATTTAAGGGATTAGAAAATAATTTTCTGTTTTAACAAAATTTAGGATTTGTTCTACTTTATTTAAATAATAAGCTCTTAAATTGTTTTATGATTTAACCTGTGGAAACTAAATTGCTATTTCCTTTTATTTTCATACATTCCCAATAAGAAATCACTAATTAATTTCTTTTCTATTTCTTGTGTATTATAATGAAAACGAATTTTATTATTTTTCATGTAGCTGTATAGGCAAAAGTGTAATGAACAAATTGATGAGATTGTCACTCTTGTAAGAGGTAAATTAGAACCCAACAAAAGGTTGACCTTAGGAGCATTAATTGTTATTGATGTGCATGGTAAAGTATACTTTTTGTTTCATATATATGCATCTATATTAAGTGGATAATTTATTTACTTTAATTTAATAAAATGCAAGATATAAAATTGCAAATGACAGAAAAACTAGTTTTCATTGTAAATATATCTTTATAAGTATGAAAATAAGTCATTGCAAATTAAATGTGTGTGTGAAAATTTGTTTCTATTACTATTTAAAAAATAACATAGTTATTCAAAACTTGTTATGTTCAAACTTTATTATGTTTTGTAAATGATGAAATATTGTATGCATAAAAATACTGTATCTGTATTTTATGTTTATATTAGGAGTTAAGTATTTCATTAAAAGCTTATTACATTATTAACAATCAAAAGACCATTTGAATCTTATGGATTGTAGAACATGCCAATAAATGTGTTATACTGAAGTGTTTCTTAGTATGTTCTTGTATGTGTGGGGATACCTTGAAAATTTTTAAGATTTATTTAAAAGAGTTAATTATGATTACTATTTCTGTCATACACATGTGCTTATTACTTTACCATCAATTTTGATTTTAAAGACTGAAATTTCCGCTGTGTAATAGGGTCTCTATTACAAAGTGAAAAAATTCCTAATTTGTTTTGTTCTAACTAGTTTTAAAAATTATCTTAATAAAGTTTTTATGTATCACTATTTTAAAAAATATTACTTAGCAAAGCAGAATTTGAAAGCATCCTTGTATAGCTCCTTAGTTAAATTTTTCATATTTATCCTTTTTATAAAAATATATTAAAAGTATTAGTTTTGTTTTTCAGTTTCTTTATTCAATATTGTGAAGTTATCAGTAGAATAAAATTGTTTGCTTTTTTATACGTTTAGGCTATTGATAAAAGCTATTAAACTCACTGTTATAATTTTCTTAGAAAATGCTAACATAAATGTAATCATTTTCAAATTTGTCTCACAGATAATTAAAAGTTAATTCAATTGAATATATTTAAAATTCTTAATAATATTTAAAGAAACTGAGCTAGGAAATAAAAATAACTTCAATTTATATTTCTTTAGTTTATAAAATTTCATTTATATTTAAAAAAATATATTAAAAAAATATATTTCAATTTAGATTTAAAAAAGTCTTCAATTTATATTTCTTCCTTTAAGATTAAAATAATTAATATTATATTTAAAATTAATTCTAATATATTATTTGCTTAAAAAGATATGCAAAATAATTATTTATTAAAATTTGAAGAACCGTGTTGACTTTTTAAATTTTTATAAGCTTTTGATTGTGATCTGTGTGATTATGATAAGGATCTCTATAAATTCCTTTCAGTTGATTCTGATTCTACTTGGAATTTTTATTTTTAATTAAATTTCATTTTTCTTATCTTTTACTCAAAAAAAA
>JAPDSC010130757.1:0-43541 GCA_026290005.1 Latrodectus geometricus | reverse complement strand
GTGTTACCAAGGTATTCATATCCATATTCCAAATTAGAAGTAATCATTTTTACATTGACGGTGTTATCTTCCCAATAATAACGAAGTTGACTGATCCAGCTGAAGTCATTTATATCTGTAATATTTTGTTCAGCAAGTTTGGCAACTTCATCTCGAGCTATCAGAATGCATTATATAAATCAAGCTTATAAAGAAACATTTTTATGCAATGCATATATAAAATAAAAAAATCTAATTACAAAATTTGTCATAAATTTTTTTTTATTTTATGTATGCATTGCATAAAAATGTTACTTTAAAAGCTTGATTTATATAATGCATTCTGACAGCTCGAGATGAAGTTGCCAAACTTGCTGAACAAAATATTACAGATATAAATGACTTCAGCTGGATCAGTCAACTTCGTTATTATTGGGAAGATAACACCGTCAATGTAAAAATGATTACTTCTAATTTGGAATATGGATATGAATACCTTGGTAACACGTCTCGATTAGTTATTACACCCCTTACAGACCGGTGTTATAGGTAAATTATTTTGTGTGATTATATTTTTTGTCATATTTATGTTGCATGAAATAAAAATACATTGTAGTATTTTATTACTTTAATTTAAAATCTCAATTTTTCTTTACTTGTTGTATTATATGGAGAAAACATCCATAAAAATCCTTGTATTATTTAAAAACATTATAATTTTTTTTTAACATTTGTTAAATATAGCAGATGTGCAGAAGTTAAACAGCATAAATGAATTAAATAGTTTTTAAACATTAGATTCACTAATCCTGATTGAAAATCCTTTGGTTGCTTTGTTTTAATATTTGTTTTTAAGCTATAAATAGGTTGCAAATGTAATTTCTTACTTTTCCAATTTAAATAATGATTAATCTAAAATTATCAAAGTTTATAAATTGTTAAGCACTTTTCACCCATTTTAATAAGTATGCTCTTTAAGAACTTTATTCAAATTATTTTTTAATCATCAGATGACAATAGTTAAGATTTTTTGAAAATTTATTAAAATTTCAAATTTTAATGCTTATAAAAATCTGCTCATTACATTTTTTTCTAGAATAGTATTTTAAATACATTCTTCACATTACTAAGAATGAAATTTAAATAAAATTTAATTTTTTTAATATAACTGTTAAAATTATAATTCTATGAAGATATTTTTTTAATTCACACTGTAAATTGTTGATTTTAAATATTTTTTATATGTTTTTAGGCTTATATGTGAATGTATAATTTTTCATATTCTTTATCTTGATTTGTGTATATATTAACCTAAATAATTTCATAATTTTTTATGAAATATTAAATATGCCATATGTACAATTTATAATAATTAGGTAAAAATTTTTATATTAATAAATATTTTTCTACTTCTGTAAAGCTTATCTTATTTTGTTCTCATTGCTATTTTATAGAATGAAGACAAAAATATATAATTCATATTATATTCTATAATATTATTTTGATCATGAAATATAGTATTGTTTTGAATTTATTTAGTTAAAATTGGTATGTGACATTGCTAATAAGTCAAATATAAAATTAATTCCAAATGCAGGCACTTATATTTTATGTCCCTCTTTAATTGGTTTGTTATATATATATATATATATATTATAAGACTAAAGTGTTATGTATATTTTCTTATGTCTTGCAAACTTTTAAAGATAGTTAAAAATTGTAAAATTTTATACAATATATACTTCTTGTTTTGTATATAAAACTATTAAAAATATAAATGTGTAATGAGATGCCTAGAGAGTTTACTGAATTAATTACAAATTTCAAGCGGCAAAATTATTTTAAAGTTAATTAGCTGCATTTAATTATTTTGAATGTAGTGGTATTCTCAATGAGTATGGTATCATTGACTTTTGAACAGCTCTGAAATTCAATTCATATTCTTTAAACTGGCTTAATAATTAGTAAGAGTTGTCATTAAATTGAATATGAAAGGAATAAAAAACATTGAAATACGAGTATGAAAACAAAATCTATGATCATAAAATTTCTTATTTTGTTAGTAAAAATCATATTTGTTTAAATCTTTGAAAGATTATTAATTTCTTATTATCAACTATTTGAAGTAAGTATGTGAAATAGGAGAAATTGAAATTTTCATAGGTAAAAATATAAAGGTAGACAAGAAAGACTATAAAAAAGGATAACTATAATATTTCTTAATGAAAGAATGTGTATTAAAATTTATTTTCTATTTGATTATCAAACTTTAGATGTGAAAGTTTCAGAATGCAATGATATATTCGATATTTTGGGAACATTTATTATTTATGTATGAAACACATATCGTTACTTAAAGACTATAATAAAAGAAAATCTTAAAATTTGTTATTTAAATTTCATATTCTTTTTATTGATTCTTTATGTTAGTAATTTTTCTTTTTTGTTCTTTTAAATATAAACTAAAATGTAAGCACTTGAATAATTCTTCATGTATTAAATATTTATACCTCATTATGAGTTTTTATATTCTTTTCATGAAACTAATTAAAGTGATGAAAATAAATATTAAAGATTCTCCTTTAAAATGTTTTGATTACATAAATTCTTAAATAATGTATGTTAATGTTTATAAGAATATAAAATGCTTATTATTTCAGAACATTAATGGGAGCATTACAACTAAACCTTGGTGGTGCACCAGAAGGTCCAGCTGGAACTGGGAAGACAGAGACTAGTAAAGATTTAGCTAAAGCTCTTGCAAAGCAGGTAATTACAGCTATACTATTCGTATATTTATCCTTATGTGTGAGTGGGTATATATGTATATTAAATTAAAAATTTTTATTGAATAATGTATAGATATCAGGACAAATGACAGGATACTAAAGAATACGACTGTAAATGTTTTGCATAATTAAAAATCTAAAGAAGATTTAATTTAATTTATCAGCATTTTAAAATAATACTAAGAAGGGGATCATTAGACCACAAAAGTTTAAAATATTTTTAAATTAAGATTTAATTGGTGTATTTATATATTAAATAAAATCTAATCATCTGTTCCTTCTATCTGAAATAAAAACTAAATATAAAGTAAAACTTTAATATTAAATATAAATATTAATATTTTTTAAATAATTTCTCCAGTTCTATTAATAAATATGTGAAAGAAAAGTTTTAGGTCGTAAAATGCAAATCATTAAGTTTGAATTGTTCAATTAATAAACTTCACATTATACTCTGTAAACAATTATTGTATCATTTCATGATAAATCTAAAAATATACATTTATACAATAAATATACATTAAAAACCTATAAAATGTAAACATTATAAAATATTTTTATAATAACATATGAGAAAAATATCCTTTATCAACAAGTTATCAGAATTTATAAGCTTAGAAAATAATCAATATATAAAATAATGTGAATTGAATACATGACATTTTATTAACATCATGAGTTAACGTATAATTTGTTTTACTGTCTCGTTACATATTGTAACAATTATTAGCAAATATTTAATCCTTTTAAAAAGAAAAATCTTAAAAATTGATAGATAAAAAATGAACACAATATACATTCTGGATTTTTTAGGTAGATAGATGGGTTTATGTATTTAATTTTTTAATTAACATTAAATATATAAATTAAATATTTTGAAATTCTTGTTCCACATTACATCTAATATTTAGATTAACAAATTTTATGTTTTTTTAGCATATAACTTATGAGCTTAAAATACTATTGCACTTAAAGTCAAATATTTCATATTCGATTATAAATGCTATTGAAAAATGAGAGAATTATTTTGTAATTTCCCTTTCACATTCATGTGAATCCTATAATAGCTTGAGAATTTTTCTAATTTCTTCCCTTCTGACATGGAATATTTTCCCCACTAGCTATTAAATTAATTGTATTGAAATGTAGGGAATATTTGGAAATGCATTACAAGTTTTTTTTCTTATGACATTCACATTTAGTGGTGTTAGATTTTTAGTGTGAGAAGTAGTATTGGTTTAAACTATTAAATATTATTTCTTTACTAAAAAATGCAAAAGTCCCATATTTTAGTATTTTCTATTTTTTAGAGCCTTATTAATTTTATTTGCATATGTAATTCAGCAAAATTTTCAAAAAGGTTAATAAAATTTTTGAAATACATTGTTATTTGTGCATAATCTTGTGATATTTTGAAACATAACTATCATATAAGTACTTATAAATTTTAAAATTGCCTTATTTCTTATAGTGTGTCGTTTTTAATTGTTCTGATGGCTTAGATTTTAAAGCCATGGGAAAGTTTTTCAAGGGATTAGCTCAATCTGGTGCTTGGGCTTGTTTTGATGAATTCAATCGCATTGAGCTCGAGGTATTATCTGTTGTTGCTCAACAGATTCATAGCATACAACATGCAAAAGCTCAGAAGGTTTCTACTTTTATTTTCGAGGGATCTGAATTATCAATAAATCCAGCTTGCAATATGTTCATAACAATGAATCCTGGATATGCAGGGCGTCAGGAATTACCAGATAATTTAAAAGTATGAATTTTTTATAAATATGTTTTAAAATGGCATTTTATTGTTTGTCATATTATTGTACTGAATTTATTACTTTTCCTTTTATTCAAAATTTTTATGAACTAATAGTTTTACCTTTTTCCTCATTAAATTTTCATTTGGTGTAAGAATGTTTTTTTCTTAACTTATGAACGTTGAATAATTTACCCTTCTACTAGAACATTAATCATTATGTAATATTAAAATATATATCCACTTTGTTTTAATAAAAGAAAGTGCTTTTTTCATATTAATTAAGCTAACATAATTTTTATATAGCAATCAAAACTGTGTATGTATACTAGTTATTATATATAACAGCATTCTTAAATGCTATAGAACCTTGGAAATATTTAATATAGTAACTTTACAATTTGATTTGTCTTTCATTTTTATTCATTGTGATTTGTGAAACATTTTTTTTTTCAAACATTAAATTGAATTTTCTATGTTTTACTAAGTTTGAGTTCTTATTTTTCTATATAACTAGTCATTTTTTTAGTTAACTCATCTTTGATATTTATTAGAAAATTTGAAATATTACTGAATATGATTATTTAAACAAATAGATATTTATTGCTGCTTTGCAAAAGAAAAAAGTTTTTTAAAAAAAATTATACTGTAAATAGAGATTTTGAATGTGGTGATTGCAACTACAAATTAATATTAAATTCCTTTATTCTAAAGATGAATTACAAATGAAAACAATTTTATCTTTTCTGTTCATGACAGTGGGAAATTGCAGTAATATTGGACATTTAGTTGTTACATTAAAATAAATTGATATTAACAGCACATTTAATTTTTTAGTTATCACCTATGATAATTTTTCTTCATGAAATATTTGATTTCTATTTTTATACTTTAGAGTTAAAATTATCATATTTAGTTGTTAATTATACTTTTATTATTTTTTAACCAGATTAAATATAAATAGAAATGTATATATAAATATGAAAAGTAATAAAAATTAAAAGTTTTCACATTCCATTTAATTAATGCTTAAAGAACAATTTTCAATATTTCATTATAAAGCATTTTGAAGAAAATTTGTATTTTATTTTTCTATGATATTTGTAAACTATGTTATTTCAATTAATGTATTCTGCAGATACATTAAATTCATCTGTCCCAATTATTATAAGTATTTTGAATGATTTGTGCTTTGAATTTGGTCATAAATCTATTAAGTACCTTATTTTAATGAGATATGAAAAACTTTAATTTTTAATTTATTTATGTCATTATTTTGCTTGCATACATACTGCTTTCTTACTTTGTTGTGTGGTGCTATTTTGTTTGCTTACAGCATGAGATCTGCAGATTAGAACTATATTTTCACATGTAAAAAAAAAAATCTGGAAACATAAAAACTTGAAAAGTTTCATTTTCACAGATAAATATAAACTATTTTATATCAAAAATGTCTCTTTTTAAAAAGTTCCAAAAGTGATTTTCCAATTATGTTAAAATAAGTATATCTAATAAATATTTTCAGTATAAATTTATAGAACCCATTCTTTAAATAATGAGCAAAGTAAATGTTAGTCTAAATGAAATACTGTTATAATTTTTCATTAAAAAGCTTGCTTAAGAAAGAAAACAGAGTCACATTATGAAATAAACTACAATACATACTATCCATTGAAGACTTGTACATTTTATTAGCAACATTAAACAAAATATTTGTATGTTTTTTTTATTGTATTTCTGTTTTGAAGTTTGGTGTTCATTATAATAGTTATCATTAAAACAGAAGTGAAGCATGGACTTTTTATGTAGTAACATTTTATCTTAAGAAAGATAAAAATATTCAGCGTTTTGTTATGTTTATTGAAATATGCATTTGCTTCTTTAATATTGCACACATAAATATATCATTAATTTGCTTGTATGAATGGAAACATTTGCAATTTTTAAATATTTGTATACAAAAAAATCATTATATGCAATATATATGTTTACAAAAAGTTAATTTGGACATTGCAATGTTAACAACATAACTTATTTATATTCTTGATTTTGTATTCCTTTGAACTTTATTTATAGTAGCTTAAGGATAAAAAACATTAATTTTTAGTAATTAGTTTAATTATTGATTGGTAACTCATTTACAAATTATAGAATATTAAATTTTGGTATTTAGTTTGATTAAATTTCCTGAAATAGCATCATGAAATTTTGATATGAATAAATGTTTTTGCTGTATTATATTTATCATGGGAATGAAACTATCAACTTTTTTTAATTATACAAAAATGTATCAAATTTAAGATTAAAAATATAACTTTATTTTTTTGTTATTTTGAAGTAAAGAATTTGGTTCATATATTAATTATATCGAAAGTTCTTCAATGACATTTCAGAAAAAGGCTAATTTACGTTTTCAATAAAACTAAATTTTTATTTAAGTTAAAAGCTTTTTTAATTAACATTCTTCATAAAACACAACTTTTTCCAAATGTTATGAGAAGTACCTTCTAAAATAACAAAAATAAATCTTGTAGAAGTTCAGGAATTTGACATATTGACTGATAAATTTCCTCAAGAAATTTGCATTATTTTTGTTATCATAAATTCTCTACTAACAACAATTATTGCTAGTTTAGAATCTTATGCAAGAACTGAATTTATTATCATATTCAATTCATTTTCAAAGAAATAAATGTCCACATTTTTAATGGCTAAATCATTGTGAATTTGACCGCAGTATTCTTCAAATTGTTATAATTGATATTTAACCTAGTAACATGAGACATTATCATTCTAGAAAATGTCAATCTTTGATTGGATTTATGAAGTAACTGAACAGTTGAAAATTCTTTCTAAGTATTCTAATAAAATCATTTCTATTCAGGTAATGATTTAGCGTGGGATTTATTTTCTGCTTTTGGATAAATTTGAGAACTGAATGAATTCCCCTCATTGAAAGTTTCATTTGTGTTGAAAATTTTTTTTCACAAATGTAGGACTAATAGATTTTGTTTTTATTAAACTCATTGCATCACCGCGAAGCTGAAAATTTCTTTCAATAAAATTTTGAAACATGTCTGTCAGTTAAGCAATATCACATTTAAATTGGATTAAATTAGATCGTAAAGCATCATTTTTATCTTTCAAGAACAAATTAAGCAGTTTATAAAACCTACTTAAACAAGCATCCTCTGACAACCAACGAACTTCTGTATAAAGCAGTTAACGATTAAATCCTTCGTTTTCAATTCAAAGCTATTTAAATAATTTGTCATTTAGTCATTTGCTTCTGAATATGTTGATAGCTTTAATTATTCATTGTAATGAATTATACAGGCATGCGCTTAAGTTTTTGGCTTTTATATATTGATGATGAATTGTTCAATATATTATTAATACTTTCTGCATCTTCTTTTTAAGTAAGCAAGAAAGTCTTTGTAGTGCCTTATCGTCGTTGAAACACCACCTATGACTACTGATATTACTCAGAGGTATTTCTTTTTCTTTAAAAACTGGAACCAATGCATTAAAAAAATATTGATTCTCCTTTAGTATCAATTTGCAGATATTTTGCAAATAATAATTCTTGGCAAATTTGGTTCTCTTTGTGAACCAAATTTGCCTATGCTAAAAATAAAGCTTTGTTTCTTGGCAAAGTTGGCTCATCAAGCTGAATAGAAAACAGATATTTTTAAATATCCACACAATAAATCTTCAACATCTTGAGCCATTTCATAATTTTACTTTGCATTATATTATTGCTCCACGAAATTTCTTTGATAATATCTGGCTAGTATAGCACAGTATGCATTACTTCACTTATAGTCGGTATAATTAGTTATTTACCAATAGTATGAGGTTTTCCCGGTGTAGCAATCATTGGCGAAATCATTAGTAAGCAAACCATCTTGTGTGTTTGCAGTTGAAAAAAGTTTTGCCCAAGCTGACTGTTTCTTTTTTAGTGTTCGAAAATTAGACAAATATTTATCTTTTTAATCACCATGAACTTAAGTCAGATGTTTAGGAAGGCATCATAACTACATTTGATAAAACTTTCTGGTAAATTAAGCACATAGTTAATGTATTACTAACTGGTGATTCACTAAAGCCATATTTCAAACATTCAATATTATACTTTCTACATTTTTTTCTTTTGTTGACCCGTTATTATCTGTAAAAAAGAAAAATTGAAATGACTTAATTTTTTCTTAGTTGAACAATAGTAAAAAGATGCATATATATATACTTGAATAATTAGAACACTGTATTAGAATAAAAAATTTTGCCTTTTATTCACAGACTCCTGAAGCCATGTCATAGAAACGAAATTCGAAACAATTGCAACTTTTTTAGCTCTTTAGTTTCTACTTTCTATTTTAATTAAGGTTTTAGAAATATTTCAAAAAATTATAAAGTTACATACAAAATCTGTTTCAATATCTGCTGCAACAGAATATTATTAATTGTATAGCGCATATAATTATTAAAAAATAAATAAATAATACCAATTATAGTCACACTGTTTGTTAGTTAACTGTAACATATCACAAAAATTCAACCTTTGTTTGAGTTATATTACGCGTAATAATCACGGAGAACTGTCCTAATTCATAGCGTACTCCATAATTTGCTAGTATTACTGCCAGTACTACTGCTGCTGTTCCAGACCTTATGATCGATCAATTGCACGAGTGGTAGGTACCTGCTATAACTCTCGTAGCGCATTGGGCATACCTCATTTCAAGTGAGGCAGTATGCGAGAACCAAGCCAATGTTCAGTATGTTGTTCAAAGAAAAATTAAGCGTTATGAGCAGAATACATAAATCAGTTTTTCTAAGTCTTCATTTCTTTCTTTTATACTTTGACCCTTACAATTATTCATCGCCTCCCCTAAATGCTACTGTGATCATCGCCGCGACCCCCCTGAGTCACTGCAGCATGCACCAATGGGTGGTGGCTCTTATTTTAGGAATCACTACAATAGAGCATGTGTGGGACATGCTTGGCCGACGAATTGCTGACTGTCAACCACCTCCTACATCTGTACTGGATTTTCGGAGAGCATTGCTTGCTGAGAAAATTTCTGTCTTAAATGGAGCTTGATACTCTGATCCTCAGTATGTTTTGATGTTGTACAAACTTTATCTCCTCACATGGAAGACATATGATATATTAATCATCATAGCTATAACGTACTGTACAGTTGTTATACAGGTGATAAGGGGTGTACTCCAGACTGTAGAGCTATAATCGTGGTTTGTATGCTGGTATCTTACACAAACTTCATGTTTTCCATTAGAATTATTTGTATGTATTTACTTATTTTACAATAAATCTCAGATTGCTTTCTTCAGATTAATGAAAAGATTAATCTATTCATTAATAAGTTTTTTCTATTCATAATAAAGATTAATAAGTCATATAAATGAATAACAATTGTGATATATTATTAAACAAAAACTTAATTTCCTGTTTTATCAATTTCTTGAACATTAGATGCTAAAATTAATTTTAATTATTAATTTTTAAAAATTTTATTCCAAATTCAGGTTTTGTTTAGAACTGTTGCTATGATGGTTCCTGATTATGCACTTATTGGAGAAATATCTCTTTATTCTATGGGGTTTGTTGATGCTCGAAGGTAAATGAACTAAATACCATGATTTCATTTTACAATTCCTTATTTGCAAAATTTACTAGAAAACATTTCAAAGAAGCAATAAAAGCTGATTTTCCTTAAAATTTGTCAATGACAATAGCTATTCCTTTATCTAAAAACAATGATTTGCATAGAATCATATCACAAGAAGCTTTCATCTCTGAAAAGCATATATATAGATATAATGATTCAATCATTCAATTAAAAGAGAATGTATAAACTATTTTATGAAAGCAATAAAATAGGGGAAATGAAAAGTAGTAGGGTTACAGTCAATCTCATAAATTCTAGCCTCTAATTAATTCTCAAGGTGTAAACCTTGAGAATTCTTACTCACTTGCAGAATGTTTCATAAAAAATTATTGCTCTGTACAGTAATTTAGTTTCATTTTAAACTAATATGATTCTATTACAATTCTAATAATGATTAAAGAATGATTTGACTTAGAGAATACATTATAAACTATTATGAAAGCCATGGATAATTAATTATATAACTTTGATTTTCCTTGCATTTGTTTTACTGCAAATTTTATGATAAGCACATGTTATTCTTCATTCATAAATATTATTTATCCATTCTATTAATTTCCATGCCAATTAAATCTCATTGAGAATATTATATTTTTTATTATCTTAGCTTAGCTGGAAAAATAGTTGCTACTTACAGACTATGTTCCGAGCAGCTCTCTTCTCAACATCATTATGATTATGGAATGCGAGCTGTAAAATCTGTATTAACTGCTGCAGGAAATTTAAAACTAAAATTCCCCAATGAAGTAGAAGCTATTTTAGTTTTGAGAGCTCTTAATGATGTCAATCTTGCCAAATTCTTAGCTCAGGTATCAATATCCAACTTTTTATTGAGAAATATCTTTCTTTAATTATTATATATATGTATATATATTATAAAATTGTTTTCACATTATCCATGTAAGTGGAGTGATAAAATTCAATTAATTTAGCAATTGTTTCTTTGCCTTTATAATTAGAAAAAATAGATAGTAAGAATCACCTTTTTATACAATTTATATATAAATTATCTTAAAATAATTTTAAAAAATTAGCTTATAATAAAACAGAGTTAAAAAAATATCAACAAAAATTTAATTTTGATCATTTGAGATAATTCAGTTTGTTTTTTATTACAATTTTCTTTAACCATTTTTACAGGAATGTAAGATTATTTATTAGATAACATTATTCGATATTAAAAACAATTAACTTTTCTTGTTGCTTTATTCTCATTCTATTATTCTAACATTTTTTGAATTCTTAAACTTTATTAATTCAATAAAATTGTGAATGTTTAAAATACATTAATATTTTTAATTTATTAATATGATTTTTCAATGCATTAACTGAGAAAAGTCAATAAATTTACAGTATTATGAATTTTATATTTTTGAATTTTTAAAAGTGATCATTTACTTTTTCCCATGTGGTTTCATTCATTTTTCATGAATTCAAAAATAATGATAGCTTTCCACGAGTTTTTTAATTTTTAAGAAAATAAAGTTTATCTTGACTGCGTTTGGAAAAAGGAAAATTTATTATAAAAATTGTTAGCTTTGTGCATCCAAGTGCATTTTATGATAATAAAAACAGTGATAAAATTATAAATTTGTGTGTTCACTTGCCTTATTACTTGATGTTTGATTTGATAAAATTTTAATCTAAAATAAGAATATTTCAACTGTTCCATACAGAAAATCCATATATATATATATATATATATATATATAGAAGTTATAGAAATTTTGTTTACAGAAAGTTTTTCCTTTTTTTTAAAAAAATTTATATAATTTCGGTAGAGAAATAATCCAATAAATATCTGTGCAAAACTTTAATTTTTTTCTTTATAAATAGTTTTTCTGTTAGTAGCTTTCTTTGTAAACATTAACAAGTTGTTTCTTACATTTTTTTTTGTAAATATTTCATTAAAATTTAATAATATTGTTCTATCAACAACAAAAAATGTAATAGAGATTTGCAGAATATGCCACATAAAACCTGATTGTGTCTCATATTTTTAAATAAAATATATAGGTTATTTTTAATAATTTTTCTTTTTTAAAGAAAGTGATAAGCAATTATATTTATCTGTTGGTTTATCTATGTATCTATCTATCTATCTATCTATCTATATATATATATATATATATATATATATATATATATATATATATATATATATATATATATATGTGTGTGTGTGTGTGTGTGTGTGTGTATGTTTAAATAATTTTGTAATATTTATGCTTATAGGATGTTCCCTTATTTGAAGGAATAATTTCTGATTTGTTTCCCGGTGTAAAACTTCCTAAACCAGATTATACTGTTCTTATGAAAGCTATAACTGAAAACATTGAGAAGAAAAATTTGCAACCAGTTCCTTGGTTTATAGATAAAATAATACAGGTTAGTATTCTCACAAGAGATGATGACAAATCATGATAATATCCTGTACAGTCCATTAATTCTGTATTTTTATTTTTTTCTATTTTTTTTTCTGTGTGAACTGTAATTATTGTTCAATGTGTTACAGCCTTAGCAAAGGCAGAATTATTTTTGTAGAGCAAAAGAGTAAAGTTTCTTAAATCGGTTACCCTTTATATTTAGTAAAAATAACTGTTTGTGTATTTATTCTTATCAGATATAGTTTTAAAAATTTATACAAAGTATTCATATTTTAATAATTACATAATTAAAATTATTTAGTATATAATTTTAATATAATTATAATTTTAATACTACTAACTTTCATGTAAATATTTAAATTATAAAATAATTAAACAACTATATTTTTAAATTTTCATTGAATTAAATAAAATTTGAAAAAAGAAAGAATTGTCAAATATGTATGTTTAAAAGCTTGAATATCCTGTTTTTAAAATAATAAAAACTGTGAGGGACTTCATTTTTCTTATTTTCATTAAGCTTTTTTCAAATTGCCATAGTTAATATAAAAATAAATATATTATTCCTAAATAAAAAAGATCTTTTTCTAAAAAAATTGTAGCCAAATTTTTTTTTTTTTTGGAAGATATTATTTCTTGATGTGCAAAATTAAAAAAAAAAAATTATCCATTTTATTTTTTGGAAATATTTACTTTGTTTTGTTGTATGAATATAGCAATTATTTAAAAAAAATGTCTTTTGTAAAATTTTCTATTTGTTTCAATAATTTTTCATAGTATTTTGTGCCACAACTATTTTTAAATAATTTGGTTTCATTTGCAATTCCTTAAAAAAATAACAATTCAGTATAAAAATCGTTTTTTTCTTAGATTTATGAAATGATTTTAGTTCGTCATGGCCTGATGATTGTTGGTGAACCAATGGGGGGAAAAACTTGTGCTTATCAAATTCTTGCATCAAGTTTAACTACAATCCACAAATTAGGGCCAGAATGTGGCATGGATGAAAATAAAGTTCAATATCAAATTATAAATCCAAAATCAATTACTATGGGACAATTATATGGGTGTTTTGATCCAGTATCACACGACTGGACAGATGGTAATTATTTTACTTATTATATATCTATGATTATATATATATTATGAAAAATAATTCTTTTTAGATATTTGATTATATAATTCTAATAAACTTTACTTATATAAAAAATAAATCGAAAATTATTTTAACCAAATTATTTATGTTTCTTGTTTTATGAATTGTTAAAAATTTATTTATAATTGTGAATTCTAATGAAATTTACCATGAACAATATTTTAAAAAAAACTTTTATACTTTTAATATCTAAATTATAGTTCATAGATTTATATCAATAGAATAATTTAATGTTAAAATTCTATTTTGTCCTTAAAACTAAATTTTTATCATTTCTTAATAATATTTTATTAAAACACTTTGAAATTTTTTAATTCTGTTAAAATCATTTATATTTTTTTATAAGGGAAGTAAAAAATGTTTGCATTTGGATATAAGATGTTCACATCAGCTTAAATGTTTGCATTTTTAATATTTTTATAAATATGAAATTCAAGATTTAAAGGATTTTATAAGAGGTTAAAAGTTTAAATTATTAAGGAATTTTTTATGAATGAAAAGAAAATTTAAGAAATTCATTAGCATTTTTTCCAAATTTTCATACAAAAAATAAAGTTTTCCTTTTTTAAAATTGTTTATTAAAATAAGATAGAAGTATCATGAATATTTTTATTTTTTATATCATTTTATGTTTCTGTTATGAGTTACTTAATTTATTTTGTGAGAATTTTTATTAGTTTGATTCTTGTTATATGCTTGAATTATTTTTATTTATTGCATTCATCTTATTTATTTGTATGAAATTAAAATATTTTGTAGGTGTGTTGGCCAATACTTTTCGTAATTATGCTTATGATGTCTCTGAAGATCGTAAATGGATTTTGTTTGATGGTCCTGTTGATGCTGTCTGGATTGAAAATATGAATACTGTCCTTGATGACAATAAAAAAGTATTTTTCTCATAGATTACATTTAATTATGTGCTATTAATTTTTTCATTAAATAACAATTATGGAAAAACTCTCATTTATAGTTGTGCTTAATGAGTGGGGAGATAGTTCAAATGAGTTCAACGATGAATCTCATTTTTGAACCAGCTGATCTTGAACAAGCTTCTCCTGCAACTGTTTCTCGTTGTGGTATGATATACATGGAGCCTCATCAGGTATGGTATCTATATTAATTTTTTTCCATTTGTGATTTAATTTATAATAATTCAAATATTGAAAATTAAAAAAAAATAGTATTTTAATTTTTATGTTGTAATTTTAAAAGCAAATTTTAAAGTCTACACTTTTTAAACATTTTTATAGTGCATTCATTTATCTATAGCTTTTTCAAAAAGTTAATTGAATATATCTTTTTAATTTTGATAAGTTTATTAGAATTAGTGTAGTGTCAATATTTTCTTTTAACTATGAAGGCAAAAAAGTTCTTGTAAAGAGGAATATAATGCAATTATTATAATGATTATAAAATATGTAGTTACATACACATAAATGCAAAGGCTGTAGGTGTTACAATTTCTTTTACTTTACATACAAAATTTTAAAAATAGAATTAACATAATTTCCTACCTTAATTAATATACAACATGAAATGGACAGGCAACATTTGTTTTACAGCATGCATCTCACATTATATAATACTTTGTTTAGTATACTGCTCTGCAGTATATATTTTTTTTAACATTTGATTAAGTCTCAGGCACAATTCAGTTTTTATAATTGCTTTCCACTTTGACTAACAATATGTTAAATTTTTTTATTGCTTTATCTGACCTGTGTTTATTATAAACTTTTCACTTAATTAAGAACTACATTAATAATTTTCTACATGAATATTTTATTCAAAAGATTACTTTAGAAATATTAAAATGTGTCTTTATGATACATTTCAATTTACAAAAGTTAGGCTAATTTCAATTTTAAGTTATTTTAAGTAATGTTTATTTAATTTAAAATATGTTTTTTATGATTTATATAGTAAAAATTATATGTTCCAAACAGCATTGAATTCAGTTTTGATTATTCATTAAGCTACAAAAGATAATAATGTCCTAAATAAAAGAAGCTATTTTTACAAAAAATGTATTGCTTTTCTTGTTTTATGTTAATTAAATAGAACCATAAGGAACCTAAGGCTCGAAGATTTTTAACTCGCATAAACAGTATCTCTTGCAGTGATTCAATACCAGATTACATGATTTTATAAATCTGCTGCAAAATATAAATTTAAGATAGTTTTGTTTCTGCTTAGATTTTCTTTTTCCTGTTGTTCGAAAAAAAATTCATTACTAAATTGGTTTTATAATTTTATATTCTAAAATTTTTAAAGAATATTTTTTATTATACTTCTTTATAGCTTTTAGTATGAATCTCTGTACTACTTTAAATTTTAAATAATGTGATTAATTGCATAGTTTATATGCTCAGTAACTTATTTTGAAAGTCATTTTTACGTTTCAGTTTTAAGACATATACATAATGCTTAACCCTCTCTTTTATTACATAATGAAAACTCTCAATTTCTACAGGAATGCAATTTTTCCTCACAATTTAAATGTGCAATTCTCATTTTTCCCGTTCATGGTTTCACTTCAGCTTGATTATTTGGTTGATGACTTTGAGAATTTTATCAACAGTGATGACTATAGTCGCTTATGATCTCAAAAATATTACTCACTATTTATCAAGAGATAACAAAAATTTTGAAACTAACTTGATATATTTAGAATTTTTTACAATAAGTTGTAGATACTGCTTATGGGATAGATTTTTATCTGGTAACCATAGTTTATACAAAAATTCATTTCTCTGATACCTATATTTATGACAATGAAAGAAGATATGGTTTTTATAATTTTGGACATTACATGAGTTGCAGGGGTGGAGTTAGTCATTTTAAATGCATATAAAGTTGCAGGCATAATTAGCATTTTCACTATAAATATAGCAAAAACAATATTTTCTTTCTTTGATTTTAATGCCACATCAAAAAATTCCCACTCTGACAAATCACTTTTAGTTCCATAATATTTATTTCAGTTATATTCAAGTTTATAGGAAAGTTGTAGTTTGTTTTTATAAAAAGTTGCTGAATCCTCTGACTAGATCTATGGAAGTAACACACCCAAAACAAAAACCAATTTTGTAAGTTTTTCTGCAGTTTCATTACATACAATATCTCTATTATCTAGCGAGAATCCATATGATTCTTATAGCAGGTTTGGATCAGTTTACTTTACAGTTGCAAAAGTACTTTAAGATTTGATGGTAAAATTAGAAAGAGCTGTAAGAACAGATTTACTGTCCAAAAACATTTAATTTAGGAAATTTGCGACAACTAAGTCATCAATAGCTTGACATATTGCTAGAATTCTGCTGGGAAGATACGATTTATATAGTTGATTCTAAATTGAATAAACTAAAGTAGGGACCAAGCATCTCTTGCAGAAATTAACAAGCTCGGACTAATTGTGTAGAAATTCGGAATTTAACAAGAAAACCAGAATTTAATTTGATATGAAGGTACAGAGTTATTTTAGAATTTAAAATCCGCAGTGTGGATAAATACTGTAGACCGGGCAGATATTAGGAGAAGTACTAACTCAATCAAATAATATGGGTTGACATCAAATTCCTCAATGGTTTTTAAAACAGTTGACAATGAAGTTCGATTATTGATATTGAGTTGTTTGAGAACATAGAGCTTTTACTATACTTGAATATAGAGGAGAGAACTTCTTTAAGAAAAGGTGCTTCAATGGTGCAAATTCAATGTGCAAAGGAACTTTTTTAAGGAAAATTTGAAATTATGTAAAGAAGTTTATTAGATATGGGAACTGCATCTGCAGTTTTTCTTAAGACAAAGTTGGGAGTCCGTCAAGAAAAGCCCAAAGCAATTCTAAGGGTGGTTGTCTGGCAGACACCTAGTGGAAGGAGAAGAGATTTATTGATAATAATAATAGATAAAATATAGGACTACACACACTATACCAGAAGAGATAGCATATTGGAGAATTAACTATCTAGAGTAAGATGAGATTAACAAATTTATTCAGTCTTTTACAGAAAACAGTGCAAATCAAATTTTTATCTCATAAATGCTTCTAAATTATCTAAAATTATAATAAGTTATCTAAAGTAAAATGTCTAAAATAATTTTTCACTTCTCTAATCTTTAAAAATAAAATCATGAACTTTTCTTAGATAAAAATCTAAAATTGTACAGCTTTGTGGGTTATTTCTCTTAAAATTGTGTTTTGAATCCCATTTAGTTCTGTTTCAATATATAAAGTGGTTGTTTCATAATACTTCATTTGAATAGTGAAAATAAAAAAATAGAGTATTAAAATTTGTAATTTCTCTGTTAATTGTGTTAATTATTAAAACATATTGCCAAAACAAAAAAGTATATTAATTTATTTTTCATTGAAAATAATAATTTTAAATATGTTTACTTCATATTCTACTCACTTATATTTTCTAAAGTTTATTACTCTAAATATTTTATCATCGTTTTTAGAAATACATTTGCACATAATAATTATTTGTAGATTTTATAAATTTATAATGTGCTAAATTACTCTAGTTAATGGTTTAAGGTATAATCTAAAGGCAAATTTTGTTCATTTATTTCATATACTCTTTGTATTTCTTTTATTTGATTTTTCATTTCTTCATCAGTTGGGATGGAAGCCTGCAAAAGATTCATATTTGAATTCTCTTCCTGAATTGGGCTTATCAGAAGAATGCATTAACTTGATAAATGATTTGTTTGAATGGTTGGTAGAGCCATGTTTAGAATTTATAAGACAGAGTTGTACAACTTTTTTGAAAGCTTCTGAAATTCAATTAACATCTTCTTTAATTAAACTTTTTGATTGTTTATTGAAAGATATGCTGAAATCTCAACCTGCTGATTTAGATGAAGTTGTTCGTGATTCTGATGTAAGTTTTAGTTTTTTTGTTTACCTTTTCTAATCAGTCAGTTTCTGTGATCTTTTATAAGAATAAAATCCTTAACTTTACTTATAAGAAAGTCTCAAATTGTACAACTTAGCTAGTTATTTTTCCTAAAATTGTATTTTGAATCCTGTTAAGTTCTGCTTCAATTTAAAAAGTGGTTATTTCATAAAATTTCATTTGAGTAGTGAAACTATATCAATTATTAAAACATATTGTCAAAACAAAAAAGTATCCCTATTAATTTATTTTTAATAGAAAATAATAATTTTAAATATAATACGAAATATTATAATATTAAAAATGATAAGCGAAAGCAAAAAGCTTTATTAATGCATATTAAATATATATATATAATAATAAAAATGACTGATGTGATTTACAAAGTATACTTTATTTTTAATCACAAAAATCTGAAATTATATAGTTTAGGAAGTTTTTTTTTCCCCCAAAACAATGTATTTTTAAATCCCGTTAAGTCCCATTTTGATTTAAAAAGTGGATATTTCATAAAACTTCTCTTGAGTTATGAAGTTAAAAATAAAAAAGAAACCTTAATAATTAAACTTATTGCTAAAATAAAAAGATAATATTAAATTTTTAATGAAAATAATAAATATAGGTAATAGAAAATATGATATTAAAAAGGATAAGCAAAAGGAAAAAGCATTATTAATATATATATATATATATATATATATATATATATATATTGCATGTTTTCATATGTAACCAACATTCTAGATTTTATTGTCTTGTAAATTTTGTGTAACTATAAACATTTTTTATATTTTATGTAGTAAATTGATTATAGGGAAAATGCTTATTGTTACATTTAATGGCTAATAATTTTTTATGTATATTGCAATTGAAGAACTTTTGATTGTATATTTTTAGTATGTATATATGTATGCATTTACAAAAAAATTTTTTTATACATGGGAAATAAAAAACAACTGAAACATGTTTTTACATTCTGATTTATTATTTTATGCTATATTTCTCTATTACACACCTGTATTTTGGATGCACACATTTTCCTTATTTGCAATCAAAAACTTAATTACTTAAAAAAAATTATACAAAATGTAAAATAAAGCTTAAAATGTTAAATTTTTTTATTAGATTTTAATTAATGCCAATATATATTTCTGTTCTTTTATAAAAATTTCTTTAAAATCATTTTATTACATAAATCATTAATCAAATACTTTCTCTTAAACTAAATAATTGTTCCATTTTAATGCTAAGAAATAAAGACTTATGTGAAACAAAATTAAATAAATTTTTGAAATTATATTAAAATAGTATTCTATTATTTAAAGTTGTATGTTTAATGCATTTTAATTATCAATATTTTTTGCAGACTCTTCTTGGCATACAAGCACTTTACATATTTTCAATTGTATGGACACTTGGTGGTATCTTAATTAAGAGTAGTCGTGTTCAATTTGATGAGTTCTACAGGTCATTATTGGATGGCACTGATGATGAAAATATGAAACCAAAATCATTCAAACTCACTAAACAGAAACTTTTTCCAGAAGAAGGGTTAGTTTATGATTACACATTTAATACTGAAACACATTCTTGGATGAGTTGGTTATCTACTATTCAAAAAGAAGAACTTGAAATACCTCCAGAAGCTAGAGTAAGATTTTTGTAGTTTTTTATATATCATGAAAATCATGTACATTTAAATTATGTTGGATTTTAGCCATGTTAATTATTGCAAAATGTTTTCTTTTGAAGAACACAAAAATCTTTTCATGTTGTTTTAAAGCAAATTATTTGGATTATATTTTGGTAGCTATTCAGTTGTTAGTATAAAATTCATTTTTTGAATTTTTATAAATAAATTAATTTTATCTAAGTGAAATATTCAGATTATTTTGTTCTCAATGATTTTAAAACTTAATTTATCAATACATTTTATTGGAATGTTTTGAAATGTATCTCAAAATCTATCTTCAGAAATTGTAAAGCTAATTTTTATTAAAAAATAATAAACTAACGCATTTAAATTTTACAGATTTCTGAATAATTATTAATATTTATCATTGAATGACAATTTAATTTTGTTTCATGTTTTTAAATGTGGTGCAGTTTCAGTGTAACAATTTTTTCATTTTAATAAAATTTATTCTATTTTTGAAATATATTCTTATTGAAGGATATTATATCTTATTTATTATTGTATTTAATTTAAAAATCTTTTCATTTAATAAATATAAAAAAAAATATATAAGAAAATTTGAACAGATATTTTTCAATGAAAATTTTGCTGGTTAGTAATTTTGTATAATTTGGATTTAAGTAAAAATAATATTTGTTCTATTGCTGATATTTCATTTTGTATAAATGAATAAATTTCTTCTTTATTCAGTTATGAAGTTTTTATCTGAAATTGCTTAGTTATATTTTAATTGTATTCAATAAATTATATTTTTAGAAATTATTCATTGATGTTTATGTACTCTGCCATTAAATTTGATTTTATTAAGTTTCACAAACGATTTCTTATTATGAAGTAGTAAGAATAAAAACTTTATGAAAAATATGAATGATACACTAATATATTTCTTAACTATATTTTCTGTGCCAGAATAAATGATTTGCATATTTATAACATATGCATTTTTCATTGCAATATATATCATTTCTTTGCTTTCATGACTTGAATAATATATAGAATTTTTTTATCATTTTAATAATTATAATTGTGATGATTTGCTAGATTTGATTTTATTGTCTTATTTCCTTATAAAGTATAAATATTTAGGAAATTGTAATCTTAATATAATTTTATTTTGATGTATATATTTTATTGATATTATTTATGATATATATATCAAACTTGTAATGACTATAATATGTTTATATTTATAATGTTGTAATGACTACATTATAAATATAAACATATTTATAATGTAGTCATTACAACAATTGTAATGATGTTAATTGTAATGACTTTAATATGTTTGTAATGACTATAATATGTTTATATTCAGAAAAAACACACTTAATATTGTAAAGTTTACAACTAATAACTATGAAATACTACATTATTATTTTTATTATGTATTCTATTATGCTAACAGGAAGAAGTAACCATTAAAGTGAGTACAAGAATTATACCTTTATTAAATTAATTTATAAATCTTGGGAAGAGATAGTTGAAATTGCTTGCATTTTCATTTGCTATTGATTATTTTCTCATTTTGAAAACCTTTCAAGCTAAATAAATTGATATCTTGATGTAATTTCAAGTTTGCTAATATATTTTTGTATTAAATACATAAAGCAACTTTTCCAATAAGAAACAGCTTTAGAATGTTAAGGTATTTTACTATAAGTGTATATATAAATTTGATTGATGTTAATTAAAATTAAAATATTTCCTTTTAAAAATAATGTGGAATATATGCTTTTACAATTCAAAAATTGGATTGCATTCCTTACTGAAAAAAGTATTCTAAATTGAATATCAATGACAAAATATGGTCTTTGTGACTATATCATTATCGATAAGTATGCATAATGACTTTAAAAAGGCTGCACAGTTAATAACTTATTTTCAGTATTTGTTCTAAAATATTAGCACAAATGACATGGTTGAAAATATCTGTACAGTATTGAGTTGTAAGTTATGTCATGGTAATATTTTATTTGTTAAATTTTCTTTCAAATTGAAAATAAAACAGAATTTAAATTTGAAATTAAAATCTTATTTTACATAAAACATCAATCATAATAAATAAAATTTCAATAATTTACTAATTACTGACTAAATATATTTTTATTATGCATATATTATGGACTGGAAATTTAACCTAAATATTTAAAGGGAATTGAATGGCATTCATAGTTTTTATATAATTGTATGTGAAATTAATAGATAGATATCAAAATAATTTTTTCTTAATCAACGTAAACATCATTTAGGTAATGCTTGATTATAGAAAACAGCTATTTTACTCAATAGTAATTTTTATGTATTTTTTAGTAAGAGATTTCAATAAATCTCTTCATTAAATATTTATGTGAATAGATAAATTTGTCTAATGAATAATATGTAAGTGTAAAAATTCCAGAAGAAATGGAAAAAAAAAAATATAAAAAAAACTTCAAACTTTTTAATTTCTTTTTAGAAATAATTAAAAAAACTAATACTCTTAGAAAACAAGGGAAAAAAAGGCCATGAACTTGAATAATAAATAATTTGGAGTAAATAGCTTTGAGAAATGGCTGTATAGCACTAAAAATATATTTTATATTTCTGTCAAATTTGTAAGAACAAAAACATGTTTTGGTAATGATGATATGATTCTGAATTTCAATTTAAAATTCTTGATATAAAATTATTTAATAAAGCTAAACATAGTATAATTTGCAAAAATTATGTTTTGAAATTTGAAACTATTTAATAAACAGATAAGAAGGTGCCTAATTTAAAGCAAATATGTTAAGTTATAAATAATGTTAATTAAAAACACATGCATGTTGAAATTATTTCTTGAAATCATGTATATTAAAAAATGTTTATAAATGCATAATTATTTTGAAAAAGATATTGAAACTCATATTTAATTTTAGAATATTCAATTATGGTTTTTACCCTGTACTTCAGGTGAATGAATTAATTATACCTACGAATGAGAGCATTCGCCAACAGTTTATGCTTAATGTATATATTTCTTATGATGTACCTGTACTTTTTGTTGGCTCTACTGGAACTGGAAAATCAGCTATAACTAACAATTTCTTAATAAATCTTCCCAAAGAGAGGTATCTCATTTATTTCCTGGTTTATGTTTTTAGTTATAATTATTATATGTGTAATGTAAAGATTAAATTAGTAAAAAACAATTAAACGTTTTATTTTCAGATATTTTTCAAATTTTATAAATTTTTCTGCCAGAACAAGTGCTGAACAAACTCAAGAAATAATAATGAGCAAATTAGATAGGTAATTTAATGTAATTATTAGTCCTTAAATATAAATATCATATATTGCATAATTTTGAAGTATACTTTTTTTAATAATGCAAACTTTAAGTTTCTTGTCTTACATTCCCTCTTAAAAAGTTTTCTGACATGAAGGAAAACTATATTTGTTCAAAAATTATTTAATTTTTTAAACTCCTGTGTTGTAAATTTAATTATTTTCGTAAATGAGATTTAATGAAATTAATAACTTGTAAACACTATTAACTTTTAATGAAACTTTTTTTGCACTTTTTATAAATATTTATTCACTAAATTACTCTAAATATTTTTTATTAAAATATTATTTTTATATCTATATATATATCTATATATCTGTATATATATATCATAACACTTTCAATTGCCTTAATTGATCTTATTTCATGCATCTTTGAGTGCAATAATTAAAACTGTACTATAAAATTATAACATTCATATAATTGAATAAAAATAACTAAATATTTTTATATTTGTAAATTCTATTTTTAAAATGTATGTTAAAAATTCTATTTTAAAATGCATTTTAAAAATTCTATTTTTAAAATGTATGTTTATCTCTTCATTTCACTTTTAAATTCTATTCAATAAAAACGAACATACATTTTTACTTTAATTTTATTTATTTAGTTAATATTAAAAAAATAGTTTAAAAATGCTCATATATTAAAATTCAGACCCTTATAGAGTTTTAAAATCTGGTAAATAAGGGTAATATAAATCACTTTCTTTTAATTTGCACTGTTTTATACTACAAATTTAAATCTCATTAACTTTAAATTTGCAAAAAATAATTTTGTTTTTTTTTGAAGTTAATGAGATTTAAATTTTTTTTTTTTTTTTTTTTTTTAAATGTTCTATCACATATTTTCTAATTTGTTATTTCCTGGCACATAACCTTTTTAATGAAATTTTTACTGTCTTCTATGTATGAAAAAGTAAAGTTCAAAATTTATAAATATCAACATTATTTTCTGTATTGTGTAATTTTTATTATTAAAATATTTTGTTAATATAATAAAATTTATAACTATTTAAAAATTTTATTATTAACATTAATAATGTTAAACAAAAGTATTCCATTATTATAAAAAATTCACTTTGTTCTTGTGAAGTGGCTACATAATTTTTTCTTTTTGTTACAATGAAATTAATGTCTATCAAAAACACAATCAATATATACATATCTATCAGTCAAAATAATAATAAAGAGATCATAAGATTGATATTATTCATAAAGAGTCATTTTAAATGAAAGTTAATTTTGAAGTTTGCATTACAAATGACATACCTAATTACAATAAAAATAGAACTATATGATAAAAAACTTTGATGATTGTTTGAAATAGATTGCAAATTTCAATTTAAGTTTTCTTGATGAACATAGTTTTTTTAAATATTTGTAACTATATTTTATTCATTTTTATTCTTTTACAAGTTTCAAAAAATTATAATATTTTTAAAATATTAAATCATCCATAGTAGTTTATATGCTGTCAAGTTTTGATGGTCAGTGTTATTAAACTGATGTAGATGGCTTATTTCATGAATTATCATACATTTCTGTTACTAATTGCTTAGTAAATAGTAAATTTTCATTTATGATTTTAAGCAGATTCATATCATTCCTCAATTATTAAATTTATTGTCAAAATTATTCGTAAGAAATAAGATATCTGTAATGAAGGAGTAATTTGCTAGTTGTTTTCTTAATTTTGCAGAAGGAGAAAAGGTGTCTTTGGGCCTAGTATGGGGAAAAAATGTGTAATTTTTATAGATGATTTAAATATGCCTTCAAAAGAAGTTTATGGAGCTCAGCCACCCATTGAATTGCTACGCCAATGGGTTGATCATGGCTATTGGTATGATAAAAAAGATACGTCTGTCTTAGAAATTGTTGATGTGGTAAGTCTCAAATAATTTTATCTAAAATAATATTTTCATTTACTTTCACCTAACTAGTCACTGTTTCTAGAAATCAACTACAATACTTATAAAATGGTATTATTTACTCTGCCTTTAGTATTTATTGTGCACACACACACAAAATTTATAAATAGGAATTTTGAAATCAAATATGAACACACTGAAATTGTCAAATGAAATATACTTGCACATTGTTTACTAATTTAAGCATCTTCTAAGAAATTGAGAATTTTTGGGTTTCGTACCGTAATTTCATTGCGATTTAGATAATTTATTTTCTTCCTCTTTATCGAAGGTTTGATGAGTAGCTTTCTGATTTAAATTTACGTTTAGTGACAGAAAAATAATAAAGATATAATTGTTGCTGTTGTTTCCCTTTATTCATTGTCAAATAAAAAATGAGAAAAAAATATTCAAACTTGTTTAAAATTATAATCTGATCAATTTCAACCAAGGAAAAAGAATACTGTTTTTGAAAAGTAATGCACACTTTAATCTCTATTTCAGTGACATTTAATAAAAGTTTCTATTGATTAAAAAATATCAACTTTGAAGACTACAATAATTTTACAATAAATTTTTGGATTAACTGTATTGTACTAGGTATATTCGATTCATGTTGGTTAAATAGCATATTATTTCTTCGTGATAACTTCGATCAGGATTCAAAAGTATTAATTTCTACTTGATATTTGATACTTCAAATTCATTAGAGATAAAATATGAACTCCATTATATTTTGAAAACTTTGTAGAAACTAATTTTGCCATGTTTTATATAGACTAGTTGCTGTACTGATTTCATCTAGATAATATAATTAAAAATATGTCTACATATTGATTTTGCAATGAATTATGTGAGGAAACTAAATTAAACCATGTAATATTAATTAAAGTTAAAACAATAAATTACTTAATATTTGTAATTTAAAAATATTATCATAAAATAATTTAAATTATAGAATATATATTTGAGGTATATATTATTTTATTTTTAAATAATTGTATTTTTTTATTTCTCATGATTTGGAACATTTTCATCTCCAAATAGTTTTGTTCTTTAGAATTCTTATAGGGTAATGTATTTAAGGTACAGTTTAAATAATGTCAAAATTTAAAAAAAGAAAAGTAAATGTCTGATTTGATTGAAGGATACCAAATTTATTAAATTATTGCTCAAATTTATTATTTGTGCTATAAAATTATTTACATCTTCTTATTTAATGAATGAATGAAAATTGATTAAATAAATTGTTCACATAAAACAAAACAAGTTGTTTATATAAATTACTTAGCGAACAATTTCTTTGAAAACTATCTCTCACAGGTATTTCAATGTAATTAAAGTTTATTGATTTAAAACATTTGAAACAATTTTTGTCATGTTTCTAGGTATGAAAATAATTTACCTTCTTTATTTTTATTAAATAATTTATATAATAAATTTACTAAAATAAATAAAATGGTACATTATTAATTAATTTTCAATTTTCACATTAGTGTATTATATTGCACTTAATTTAATGACAGAATTTACTTTGCCTAATAGTAAGTTTATATTTTGAACAATAATTTACCTATTCATATTTCAGTTAAATTTCTCATTTTTATGCATTTATTTGAGATTTTTATCCTTTTGTTAAACATTTTAATTTTGATTTAAAAGAATGTTAAACATAAATACACCAAAATGAAAATAAAACTGCAGAATTCTGAAATATTTTACAAATTATAAGTATTAAGATAATTGCTTTTTATATGACGAATTGATCAAAACAAGCAACGATTTTCTATTGATCAACTCAACATATGATGTTTTTGTAATAATTAAATAAAGGAAAACTTAATATTTTTCTTATTACTTTATTTTACAGAATAAATTCAAAATTTCATTTTATCTTTAAAACAAGTCTCATTTTGGAAAGCATTTAATACTATTTAAATTAAATTAGTTATATTTTTTATACTATATATTTCTACAAAAACGTATTCATCATTATCAAAAAATTTATCATTTAAAATTTTTTTTGATATTTTCCAAAAAGCATATTATTAGTAGTATTTTATTTTGTAAGATAGTATTTTCTACTAAAATATCAGTAATACAATTTTAAATTACTGAATGTTTTGCTATATTATAATACTTTGAATTTTTGTTATAAAGAATATTGTAAATGCTGTAAGTTTTCTTCGTTAACTTTAGAATTTGGTAACTGCCATGGGAACTCCAGGTGGTGGTAGAAATGATGTAACTTCACGTTTTTTGCGGCATTTGAATATAGTAGGAATTGATGCTTTTGATGATGACACTCTTTGCCATATTTTTTCTTCTATAATAAATTGGCAATTTCTTAAAGGATATGACCCATCTATTCAAAGATTGGGAAAAGTAATTATTTTTTATTATATTTACCTGTATTACATATTTTGGAAGTTAAATACATTTTAATGAGGATGAAAAGAAATATTGATATTTAATTTGTGTTCTTGCTTATTATATTTAAAGGAATATTTTCAGTCTCATGAAATCATATACATAGACACATGTAAAGATATTCATCGCTGAATATGAAAATATAAATTTGGAAATTTTCTTAATTTATAAAAATGCAAATTTTGAGAGACATAATTTATTTTAGCTTTTGCAATAATTTACTGAATATTAATAAGCATTTGAGTTAATTCTATTTAATATACATTTTTAAGAGAAGGTTATCTGTGCTCAATATTACTTTACTTGCACATATCACACATATTTACTTAAAAAAAACTTTAAAAAATTCAATTTCAACTCTTTATGAATGCACATAATGCTGTGTAATGATTCTTTTCTAAAAAAAAAAAAAAAATCTGCTTAGAAATATTATTCATATATATATTTTGAATAATGACATTCTCATATCATTGCAATAACTTGTATGAGAAATGAATTTCAATAATCATACTTAAATGTAAAATTCTTAAATGAAACAAATTGTAAAATAATATACAATTTGTTTCAATTAAGAATAAATAATAGAATACAAATAAATATTTCCAATTATATTTTTCATTAAATATTTGATGTTTTTGATTATGACTTCAAATGTTAAAATCACAAACCTTCTATTAATAAATAAATATACTGCTGGTCACCTAAATTGCAACACCTAGAAAGACAAGAGATAGCACAATAACAAAATTTATTTTATAGATAACATGTTGACCAAGTATCAAATGATTAAATATGTAGACTTCTTTGAAGTGTGGTTCCTGCCAAAATCAATAGCCAGAGTTAGCCACCATTGTTGGAGATCACTGCTGCAACATGCCTTGGCATTGATTTACATTTAAAGAGATTTTAGAGATGAACACATTTAAAGAGATTTTAAATGTTTTCTTGCGGTATAGTAGACCAAGCAGCTTCCACACATTGCCAAAATTGATCTGTTGTTGGCAGTTGGGAATATAATCTGAATCAATCGTTGAGCAATCATGGACCACATGTTTTCTATCGGTAAAAGATCCGGAGAATAAGCCGGCCAGGGAAGCAATTCAATCTGGCGATTGATGAGAACCTTTGGACAATGCGCGCCGCGAGTGATCTCGCATTATTTTGATGAAATATGACTGTGGCCAAGCCCTGAAGGTAAGAAAGGATAACTGGCTATAACACCTCGGAGAAGTAGCGCTTACTGTTTAAATGGACCTGCAGTACCGGCAATGCGTATTTGAAGAGTGCGAAAGTGTTATACAATAACACCTCATACCATAATACTCGGTGCAGGACCAGTGTGGCGATGTATAACACAGCTGTTTAGCATCTTCGCGCCACAGAGTATTTAGATTTGAACGATACCATCGTGGTATTGCAGTCAGAAGCGTGACATGCCAGTAAAAACAATTACTTTCCATTCTGCTGTCCACATCTTTCTTTCATCGCACCATTGGTGGTGGAGACGTCTGTGGTTCTGCGTCAAGACTAGACAAAGCAATGGACCTCTGCGTCTACCATTTCTGCTGTAAACAGCGTGAAATGGTACACGCAGACATTGAATAATGGTTCGTGATATGATTGAGCTATCCGCCACTGCCTTCTGTGCAATTTGTCTGTCATTACATGAAGTGGTGCACTGAGATGGATGCGATTGAACAAGTCAGTCCATCGTACTCTCCTGCATCCAACGATCATATATCCACATTACAATTTCTTAGTTTCATCCAGCCCGATTACTGATACCTGAAAGATAATCCACAATCTCGGTAGGCCACTATCCTTCCTCTGTCAGATACTTGATTAAAAAATGATCGCGGGATCTATGTGGCATAATTGATTTTTTTATTTTTTATTTTTTTTTATTACAAGAAAAACACTATTGCCGAACATGAAATCGTTGAAGTCTCCAAGCCTTAAATGGTACTTTGAAGTAGTGCCACAGGCACGCGTGATGTGTCTGTGCTGAAATTCTAATCATTTGCAAATCTCACCTCAGTTAATGCATGTAGTAAATTTCAAGTTATTTGCATGAATTTAATGCATTCTATAGCTACTTCATGCATCTTGAGTCAAGAAACGGGATCCTTTACATGACAAGCGTTTCAAGAAATACTTGATTAAAGTCAATAAAAAATATATTATAAACGTTATCTTTATTAAAACATTTACAGAATTTGTAACCTACTAGTAGAGTATATTACTCAGGTGCAAAAGAATATGCATGCTTGTTAAAACTTGTCTTAAGTTTAAGTGGCCTTTTAAAGAATCAATCATGCAACCATAGATCTTTTTTATTGTATCTGAGTAGAGAAATTACTAATTAAATAGACTAAGACTTTTATTAGTATTAAAACAGTTAAAAAATTGTTGCTCCTTGAAGAGATCAAAAACACTAACTGATCATTGGTCTTAAAGTGTCTTAAAATATTCAGGACAAGATCAGATTCTACTAAAGTGATTATTAATTCCACCCATACCAACTTATATCTAAATTTGCCAAGTATTGCTCTGTTCAGCCATATATATTGGAATAAATATGTATTGTTATCCATATTGCACAAAGTCACCAGCTCCATTACTCATTTTCACACTAAAGTGATCTATGCACCAGTAAGCACAAGTTTCATTGTTAACAATCTCACTTCATCTTACAAAGAAGAATTGAATTTATTAAGTATACTTATTTTCTTCTACATCATAATCATATTTGCACCTGTAATTTCAGCATTGTATTGCAAAGGATAAAGAGAAAAATTTCATTCCTTGAGATTAAATTTGTCATTATGTACAAGTCTTTTTAAATTCTTCAATTATTTTTTATTTCTGAATATCGCTAAAAGATGGCACAAATAGTGCATTTGAATATAGTTAAGACTTCTTCAGGAGATATATGTAATTAAGACTCATTTAGAAGATAAATATAGAACTTCTGTTTATAGTTAAAAAATGGCTACTGTCTTCAAAATTTTCATTTTGAGTTCCTCTACATTAAAATAAAATTAGAATAATTTTATACCAGATTAGTTTTGCTTTATTATTGCTTTTTTTTTTTGTATGCTAAAATAAATTTATTGTGGAGAAATAGATGAATTTATTATGAGTTTGAGGACAGAAATTTTAATCTCTCAGTTTGGAAATACCTCAAATTTATTAAATGATAATATTTATCATTTGATAAATTACAGGAAGAGTTATTGATTTGGATTTTTTGATTTGGAAGATAAGGAATTCAGTAAGGATGTGGGTAAAAGAAAAAATAGCCCACCCTGGTCCTCCTAGTTTCAGTTTTACTGAAAACTCTTGAATATTAGTAAATTTTAATAGTGATTTGCTACAGTATTTATATAGGCCTTAGGATGATCCTATGTTACACTGATTTGTATGAAATGTATATGCTGAATATCTTCCTTCTCAGATACCTAAAAATTATTCAAAGCGGTAGATATCGCATTCAACTTATAAGGAAATATAACTAGAATTTTAATTTGTGTATGATGCAAGTAATAATAAGAAACATATATGTCTATTATCTGGAGCATGGTATCATAGATTAAACTATAGTGTGATTAAAATAATGAAAAATCAAGAAACTTATATGATAATTTAAACAATATCTGCACAGTAATCCAAATTATCGTCTTTATACACACTTTAGTACAAGACTAAAATTTTCATAGTTTATTCAAAAATAAACGAATTTTGTAAAAATTCATTTACCTTAGAGATGTATTAGTTCATGAAAATCTTCTTTTATATAAAATTAAACTTACTTGGAAACATTACTCATTAAAAATAGCTAGATTTGATATAAAGACACATTTGTTATGCGGAACAAAAAGTAGATAGATTTTGGTTGATAATTTTATAAGAAAAGGAACATTTTCAAACAAAGAGTCTTTGAACCAAAATTTCCGGAATCTATGAGTGATTATGATATCAATGGAACTTTTATTACCTATTAAATATTGAATAACACTGGAAATTCTTATTCTTCTCAAATCATAATAAATATACTTATCATGTAAAAAATCAATTCTTATGATAGGATCAATTTAAATGCAAGAGAAAGTTCTTATGGTGTGGTGATTAAAATTTTAAGAAAAGTTACACCTTGATGTGCTAAAATTCTAATAATGACATTTAAAGACATAAAAATGTGTAAATATAGAAGCTATTCTTAATTCGACGATGTATCTAATGAAATTATCTACTGAAGCTGAAGCCAAAGATTCCATTATTTTGTAATGTATTATAGATGATGTTGATAATGCCGATCAACATTTGGCATCTTATAATATGAAAAATAATTATGTAAAAAAGTATTACAAAACATACATTTTTTATCTGTTCAATCTGCATTTAAAATTCTTTTGTCCCTTAAAAGAAAAATGGTAGTGTTATAACCCAGTATCAATTTCAACTAAATATGGTTAATGAAATAATTATAAGGTACCTCATAAAATCTAGGTAAAATGAGAGATAGCTGATCATTCGAAATACCACCCCAACTGATTGGGAGATATTTCTCAAAACGTATTTCATAAATTGAAAAAAGAAAAAAGCAAGAAAATGTGCATTTGCTGTAGCAAATGAGAAGTAAAGGTAAAAGCATAAGAATAGATATTAGATACTATTGTGAGAAGTGAGATATTGGCCTTTGTGCTGTTTCATGTTTTGTAATTTTTCAAACACAACATGATATTTGTTTGTTTCTTTTATATTAGAATTTCAAATAGAATCTGACTAAGAAAGATAATCATGTCATCCATACTTATGCTAACAAAAAGGTGGCTTATAATATCAGCATTAAGGCTTATTTAAGAGAGATTTTATAAATCAGTTCATCTATTATTTAAATTGCTTATTCTATTTATTTTTCTTTTTGCTTATTCAATGAATATCTTTCATGCTCTTCTTATATGGGTTTTTTTTTTTTGTTTTTTTTTGTTTTAATACAATAAAGATAACTAGGTTTTCCTTTGTTTTCATAATTATTTATACTTAAATGACTCATTATTATTTACTTAATAATTACACTAAAACTCTGAATTTTTAATTTGACAAAAGTTTCATTGTCAGGAATTTCTTAATAAAATACCTATTGAATCACCTGTAATACCATTATTAAAATTTTTAATTTTTGATAAAAGAAGAATGTTGAATTGTTATTGAGAACTAATATTTAACAAAATAAAAAACAAGTTCCTTAAAATTTTTAAAAATCACTTCTATTTTATTAGTTATGACAGTATTTAGTTGTTCTGCATAGTTTACTTTAAAAAAAATGTAGTTACTCATAATTTTTTTCTGTATGTAGACTTTTTATTATTTCATTACTTACTTTTTCTTTAAAAAAAAACTTTTAATATAAAACGTTTCAAATTAAAACCTTACTATTAACTAATAATATTTCTAAAATTACATCAAAGCACATATTCACATTGTTTAAAGTTTTAATTAAATCAAAATATATCTGAACTATTTTAAGGGGGACATTAATTTATTTAAAATGATAGACCATGTTTTAAAATTTAAATTAATTCTATAGTTTCTATATATTTAATAAATTATTTATTTAAAGAATGGGGTTGTCTTATTCATTAAAGAAAGAGTGTTGAATTTGAGGTAGTTAATGAATTTTTTTAATCTAAAACTAAAGTTTTAATTATGTAATCCAAACTAAAAATTTACTACTTTTACTTTTGACTACTTGGATTAATATTTTAATCCAAACCAAAAAAATTTAATAAGTATTACTTATTAAATTAGATAAGTATTTCTTCAATTAAAAGTAGATAATATTTTAAAAAAAAGATAAATGGATAAAATGTTGTTTTTTCCCCACTAAAAGGTTAATTTAAAAATAATAAATGTTATTCTAAGTTATAGTGCTTCCTCTCTTCCCATCAGACATTTATTGATTGTTTAATTTATTATTGAAATTTAAAATTTTTAAGAAAGTTTTATAAATTGTGTATGTTCATATTCTCTTAGGAATCAAAGAATATGAACATACACAATTTATAATCAAATCAACTCATAAAATCTAATCTCATTGATTTCATACAGATAATTTGTTTTTAAGAAAGTTTTATAAATTGTGTATGTTCATATTCTCTTAGGAATCAAAGAATATGAACATACACAATTTATAATCAAATCAATTCATAAAATCTAATCTCATTGATTTCATACAGATTCAAATTCTATAGAATTCAAAAATATTCAATACGATGTTTGAAAATAATTTATTGGGATATATTTGTACAGTTAAGCAAATTTAATTCATGTTTCCCCATTATGCTTTTTATTACTTTTAATTTACTAAAAAAGTGTATATAGCAAAATATTTTAAAATATATTTATAAAAATTGTAATATCTATAAAAATTGTTTTTTATGTTTGAAATGTTTGAAATTAATTCTTAGTTTTACAATGCTTAATATTATTTCAAAAGTAGTGATTAATTTTCTGTAGCACTTTTAATCAAATTGACTTGGAAAAAAACGATTATTGTACATGTTAAAAAGTTATTGGAAAATAATAATTACACAAGTAAAATTTAATTATGAATTTTTTAGGCTGTTGTTCTTGCTACTAAAGACATTTATACATCAGCCATTGCTAATTTTTTGCCTACACCAACAAAAAGTCATTATGTTTTTAACCTTAGAGATTTTGCTCGAGTAATTCATGGTGTTTTGTTAATGCCTAGAAGTCATTTAAAAGACACGGATAAATTGATAAGGTTGTGGATTCATGAAATATATCGAGTGTTTTATGATCGACTGGTTGATGATACTGACAGGTGTAGTATATTTAAATTGTTTTTAAAATATATGTATTTTATTTACCATTATAGCATTTCATATTTTCATTGTACTTTATTTTTGCAGGCAATTCTTTTTTGAGATGGTATCTGAAACAACTAATCTTCATTTTAAACAACCATTAAGCAAACTTCTTTCTCATTTAAGTGAAAATGCTATTAATGATTCTGACATCAGGTAAAGTATATGAACTTTATTAAAACACATTTAAATTTATTATGTAAATTCAAGCATAACTAGATAATTTGTTGTATTAAAGTGCAAATTTTTACCTATAATTTATCAATTCCCTTTTAAATAAATATTTTACTTTCAAATAAAAAATATTTTTAATATAGTAAGTCTTATTTTCTTATGTGTAATTAGTTTAAACTAATATTAGAACATTTTTCTCACAAAAATTTTGTATTACATTTTTATATTAATGCTAATATTAAATTATAATGAAAATAATTTAATATTAAGCATGTGTTTAAATCTAACTAATTTAAAGAGAATTGAAAATTTATATCCCATTTATTTACTATATTTTATATTATGTTTTTTTTAAGAATTTTTTTTTCCATTAAATTTTTTTTTATTTACTGTTCAGGAGTTTATTTTTCGGAGATTATATGCAACCAAATGAAGAAAATAAAATATATGATGAAGTAGTTGATTTAAATGATCTGTCTAATATCATGAATGGGTATGTATTTATAATATACCTCTATATTAAAATTGTAAAAATAACACAAATATTTGAAATTATTAACTTTTTGTTAAATCTTACAATAAGTTATTTTAATATTATTCAATAACTTAATAATATATAATAATTAAAATTATATCAATTTATTATATGCATCTTCTTCATTTATTGAACTTATAATCAATTTATTTTTCAAAAAAGTGCTTTTTTATGAAATAATGAAATATCTATTAAATACAACATAAAATTTTTTTAAATAATATTAATATTTAAATTAAGCAATATATATATATATATATATATATATATATATATATATATATATATATATTATTAATTTTAACTATCATAAACTGAAAGTATTTTGTTACAGTTAATTAAAGTAATGATATCTAATATTTCATAAATATTTCTTAAATAAAATATGAATGTTTTTCTCTAGTTCTTTTTCATTTCGCTAATAACAAAGCTTGAATTTTAAAAAGATTAACTTAATAAGTAATCATTTTACAGTACTTGTAAGGATAATAAAAAATATATTATGATAACATATTTTGAGTATGAAATATTAATCTGAAGTTATTATTTTGTAGTCATATATGCTTTTGGCTATAATTTTTATAAATCATTAAAAGCTCTATATTTTCTATTAACTATGATGATATTTTTATGGCAAGTTATCATTGTAATTACTTCAGTGCAATTTTCATATTGTTTCTGTATTCAAAGAAAAATTTTCTTAAAATTCATTTAGATAGTTAGTATAACTTTTAATTCCATTAATTTTAATTTTTCAGGATAGATTTTTGTGCAATTATGAGATAATTTTTTACTGTTTAAGGAATTATTTAATGGACAAAATTAATCAAACTTAAGAAGCATATTAATTTATTGTATTGTTCTAAAAAATTTGCAATTATTGAAATGTTTCTTTGCCTTTTTGTCACTACAATGTTAGCAATATTTATTAGTTTAAAAATGAGTTAGTGCTTAAAATTTATTTTGAATAAAAAATTATTTTATTGCAAAAATATTCCATGTGATTCCATTCCCCTAATTTTTTTAAAAAAATTAATTAGTACTTTAAATTACTGAAAATATTTCTTTAATCAAAATCCAATTTATTAGTCGATTTTTAAAAATGCTTAGTTTTACAATTGAATAATATATTATATTAACAATTAAATGTTTTCTTATTAATACTAATACTTGGTTGATATTTTCGTATTAACAATAACATATTTGAAAATAAAAATAATGTTTGAAATTCCAAATAACAGAAGTTATTAAGCTTCTGTTATTAAAAATAAATTGAGAAGCAAAATTTTTATGCATTGCTTTCTTAAAATTAATATTAAAATTATTTTTATTTTTGTTCTGGAATTTGTTCTCATTAAAATCCCATTTTTAAGTTTGAGCAGTTACATAAGATCTTATTTGTCACGACCAATGGGAAATAGTGTTGATTGTATAATGTGAAGCATAATGACTAGAAGACTGATGTTACTCTGGAAAGTTAGTCTTCATAATTTGAAAGTAAAAACCAAACGCAAGACTCCTAAACTTGACCAGCCACTCCCAGAGGTATCACTTTACTTGGAAAACTTTTGACCAAGATCTATTTTACCTATTGCAATCACTCTTAGCTAACACAATAAATCATCAATTGGATCGAGCATAGAACCCTATCTATTAATAAGGAGAAAGATAAAGCTACCACCTCCAAAATTACTTCTTCTGAGCATTTTAACAAATTTAATTATAAGTTCTAATTATTTAAATTGATTATCTTCATTTTTAATATTTTACCTTTTGAATATGTCTTTAACATTAATTCTAATATTTTTTCCATCATTATTTTTCTTAATTAAGTTTTTTACAGAATACCATATACAAATTCTAATAAACAATTTCCCACCATTCACATAAAATATTCTAATTTAATATTTTAGGAATAAAAAATTACTTCAAATGATTCGAATCCTTTAATCATTCAAATGAGAAATTATAATAAAAATATTAGATTTATTTCAAAATTTAATAGATAAATGAGAACTTTCCCTGAAAGTACACTATGTGTTGTGTGTAACGATAATAAATTGCTAATTAAAGAGCTCTTTTAGATCTAAAATTATCAAATAAGATTACAATAAAATATATAATTTCAAATTTCCAAATTATTCCTATTTGAACATTTTTAAAGCAAATAGCTATATAATATTATTCATAAACAATGCACATGTGTGATAAATTTATTTGCACAACTAATTCTGCCCTAAAATTTTTAATGATTTTTTCCAGATACCTTGATGATTTTAACCAAATAAGCAAAACTCCTATGCAATTAGTTTTGTTTCAATTTGCAATTGAACACATATCACGAATATCTAGAGTTCTTAAACAAGATAATGGGCATGCCCTTCTTGTAGGTGAGTTATATTATTTTTGATAAGTTTTTATATCGGTTCTTAGTGTTTTTTTCCTACTTAATTTATTGCATTCTAATATTTTATGCAGAAATTTTTGTATTTTTATGCAAAAAATAATGCTTTTGCTTAAAAAGTATTAAATTTTTTTTTATTAATGAACACAATTTTAATTACTAAAGTATTATTTTTAGTACTTATTTCTTAAAATTTTATTCTGTTTTTATTAGACATTAAAAGTTTTAAGTAAGATAAAGCCTTAAAATTTATAAAGATTATGACCACAATTTAGAAAAATTATTTAAATAGTACTTAATTGCTAATGCGTGATTAAAACGAAATTCGTAGAGAAATCCACACTTTTTCATTTATTATTAGTTATATTTTTTCCTTTTATAACAATTATAGTCTTATTTAATTTTAAAAATTAAAACGATAGATCAAGATAGTAAAATTGTTATTCTAAATTTTTTATGAAATGTTTACAAAGATTTTTGTACATAATTTATTACTTTTTGGTTTTTCAAATAATCTTCAATTTAAATCCACAAATTTTTTTTTCGAATAAGGGTTTTTTCTTATTTCTTGTACATCTCAGGAAAAATTATTTTATTGTTATAAACTGCATTTAATAAATTAAAGATATTAAACAAATAAATATCAATAAGTTCAGTTAAATATTTCCTGTTGCTTAAATCTTTAACTTATTTTATGTTCTTTAAAAACATATTTACATGTATGTTCTTTTCATATGAGTTAATAAGTTTTGATTGTTTGATTTGTTTAGATTCATTTGGTTATTAACAAAAAATTTAAACTGCAAAATATAGTTTAACAATAGCACAATATACAAAATATTTGCAACTGATGTTAATGAAGATTTGCTCTTTATAATTATATTTAAAATTTCTCAGAGAAATTATCAGTTAAGGGATAAATTTTTTCCTGCAAAATATTTTTTTGGCATGTGCATACTTAAAAAGAAAAAATTAATTGTTGTCAGTTGAATTTAAGCATTTGCTATAGATAGATAAACATATTACATTAAATCTATACATCAGAACTAGAGCTATTAAAAATTAGAAAATCATTTTAGGAAAAATTAAATATTTTATGAAAGATTAAGATTTTTCTGTTCAGGACCCACTTTAAATATATCTTTGAACTAAAAACTGTAAATTATTTTGTACTTCATTACTATTTTTGTCAGAATATATTATTTGAAGATATAGCTGTTAAAATGAATGTCATCTTAATAATTTAGGCAAATTATTATCAATATTTTAAATAGTAATTTATTTGTGTGCTGAAGTACATGTCAATTTTATGGCAAGAGAACATCTTTTTACATGAATCTTTACTGTGTATCTTATAAACTGACAATCATACTATACATATTTACTTCATTGCAAGTATTAATTTGCTATATAGCTTAGTACATTATAACATAAGATATATAACTTAGTACATTCAAAAACATGAGTCTATCAATGATTTGACAAAGGGGAAAAGCTTATTAAAGTAAGTCGATACTATTATTCCTATATTGAAGTGATTCAACATTATGTTATCTCACATTTAATGTCTTTATTTTAATGTATATGTATTGCAAGGAGATTGACTTTATTCTGAGTGAGATTGATGTTATTCTTATTTAAATATTCATAATTTATATATATTGTTTATAAATAGATCCATTATAAAATTTAGAACTGTCATGAGTTATAAATATATTGAAGGCCATTATAATCTTTATGTAGCATTATTTAATATTTTAAAATACTGATACCTCTAAGATAAACACAAAAACTAATGGAATGAGTCATGAGGAATTATCATTAGGATTTATTTAGTTCACCAAAAACAAATTGCCATGGCTTTAATAGTTCTCTTGAGGTTTCTGTAGGAAAACGAAAATGACAACAAAATATTTATTTAAAATTATATATACATAAAAAAGCTAACTATGAATAAATAATTTTTTTAGTAAATTTTAAAACTAAGTTTAGTTCATCATAAACAATCTGTGATGTAAAGAAGAATAGCGCATAAAACACTCCTAAAGAAAAATGGATTTCTAATTAACACCTAAAAAGAAATGGTATTTACTGTGAAATGGGCATATTTTAAATAATATTTAAATTAGATAAATCAACTTAAAACAACAGCAAAGTGTCAAAGATAGGTTTTTAATACAACTAAAAATTTGGTTTTTGCATGAAACAAAACCGAATTTTTAACTATTAAATTTATAATTCAGATAAAAGCTCAAAATTCCGTTATTGTGTAAAACTTATATCCCATTCATTTTATTATTGCTGATAAATTTGTAAGAGAAGTAAATTGCTAATGGATAACTTTGAAAGAAAACAATGAGAAATAAAATAGTATATTAATATAATTAAATCAGAGTATCAATTATTAAATAAAACTAATCTGCAATATTTGAATAGAAATAAACATTATATTTGTTCCATAAATTTTGTTGTCCTATTTATAAATGCATTTTATTTTGGATTCTACAGAGTGCATGCTTCTTAATTTCCTTTTTTATTTGCACATATCCAATAAATAGTTTAACTTCTAGAAAAAAAAATAGTTCCTGCTATTTCCATGGCTAATATATTTTTAACACAATTTTAAGCTTCAATTTTCAAACATAAATATTTCCTTATGTTTCTAATTCGAACAAAAGGAAAAGTAAAACTGCTAAAATTAAGAAATACATCAAAGGTTTATTAAACTTATATTGTACAAATTAAAAGTTAGTTAAAATTGCATTATATTAAGGAAAAATACATTATTTCACCATCAATTAATTTTATTTTTACAATAAATTAAATTTTTCTGATACAAAATAGTTTTATTAATATAGTATTAATAACTTTAGTAAAAATCATATAAATGCGTTAAGATTTTCATTTGCTATTGAAGCATATAAAAATAGCAAATGAAAATAAAATAATTCATAATGCAATAATCATAATTAATAATATAGAATAAAAATAAGCATCTTATTTTGTTTCCTTTGATGTTTATATTGTAATAAAAAAAATTGTGTGTGTTTTGAAAATATTATCAAATGGTTTTTCAAGGAATGCTAAGCGAAAAAAAAACAGTACTAAATAAGAAATAAAAATATGTATCATTTAGAGTAAGAGTGCAAAAGCAGGAAATTTTTTTCACAAATATTTGCTGTATTAAAAATATTATGATGTTAAGAAACTAACTGAACACAAAATCTAATAGGAAATTCTGTTCATAGAGATCCAAAATACTAAATTGCCAAAAAAGTACATAATTCATATTTAATCATTTTCACATAATGCTATACAACTTTTTTTTCAATTAAAATTAAAACGCATCCTTCAATTTCTCCTAAAATCAAACGAAAAATTTCAAATTTGTAAAAATCATTACCAAAAAAATAATTTTTAAAAATCAAGCATATTAAATGGACATTTATCCCTTATTAAATCTCAAAATATTGATCAAAAATTGAAAATTAATGTTTTGAACATTAATTTTCAAAATAGCTCTTATTATCTAACATACATTTTAATTTCTTAACTTTAAGTAGTAGTGCAGCAGCGCGTGCATCCAAATAATTGGTTGATATTTATGTTGCTAATTGCCAAATTGGTGAATTACTTTATAATCTATGAGTTTTTTATTGAATATAATTTGATATTCAAGAAAATAAAAATTCACAAACTTAAATAAGTTGTAAAAAGTTAATTAATTAAACATTAAATCTTAATGATTATAATCCTTATCAGTTAAAGATAATTATATAAATGACTAAATAATAAAAGTATCTTTAAGTGAAAAATATTTTGACTTGAAGGACACTAGAATTTTATGGTTTCTATTTGAAAAAATTATTTTTGCAATATAATGGTTTTTCTTCTATTAATTTTTATTTTATTCACAATGCTTACTTTTCCTCAGTATTAAAATAACTGGTAAATTTAATGATCTCCTAAAAATTTTTGCATAAAAACATTCTGATATCAATATTAATTTACTTTATTATTTATGCCTGTTACTTGCCCAGCAAACAATTTTAAATTATTGAAGCAATAAAAACGAAGGAATATTATTATTGTTAATTACTTTCTTTTGATATGAGATAATATCCATTATAGATGTCTTAATAAGAGCTACTATGCACGTTCAAATTATGTTTATCATGGATGTATAAATTATGTCCATTACAGATCCAATTGTCAGTCCTCTCAAATTCGTCTAACATTGATGTCCATCTGACATCCAGGTGTAGTTGGCAAAAGATCTTTCAATTCATGTCTTATCATTCACTTCTTTATGACATCCAAAGGTGATCCAAGATGTTTTTTGGAATCTATGGTTCTTAAAAAGACATCTAATAAATGTGTGTGGTTGTATTGTTATGAACAGTCAATTAATATTACTTACGTTGTAATTTTTAAAAGCTTTTAAATAACCGGTAAAAATTGATTTCCTTTTAGAATTTTGGATTAAAATATAACACATTTTGGTTATATGCCATACAATTAATGTTTCTTAATAATTATTTTTAACCAAATCGCTGCTAATCTTCTTTTTTCCATAAAATTTTAAAACTTAATAAAAGATCTAAGTTTTTCTATTTATTATAGGAATTGGTGGGAGTGGTCGACAAAGTGTTGCAAAACTGGCTGCATATATGGCTGGATATGAGACTTTTCAGATTGAAATAACTAAAAATTATACTACCACCGAATGGCGAGAAGATTTAAAAAGGGTCTGTTAACCACAAATTTTAAAATTTTATAAATTCAATATATTGAAAATTAAAATTTTTTTTTCAAAACATCTAACTTAAATCATTTAACAAATTTATTTAAAGATGTTATTGAAAGCTGGTGCTGAAGGTAAAGCTACAGTTTTCTTATTCAATGACAATCAAATCAAAGATGAGTCATTTATTGAAGACATTAATATGATTTTAAATACTGGGGATGTCCCAAACCTGTATGCAGCAGAAGAGAGAGCTGAAATACTAGAAAAGATGCAGACAGCTGCAAGGACTTCTGTAAATTTTCCAGTTTTCTTATATTTATATGAAATCAATATAATCTAACTAAATAAAAATATTTTTAATAATTAACTTTAAATTCATATTCTGTTAAAATGATTATGATAATTATAACTGCATTTTGGAAAGAAAAATTGCGATTGTGATAGTATTATACTGGATTTCAGACAGGATTTCAGAGAGAATATAATAAGTAATTCCTTTTGGGTGTTTCTTTTTTATGGTATTCATTATTTTACTTAAAATTCAAACCTATGATTGATAACTGTTTTTGTAAATATAAAACTAAAATAAAACTTTAAAGAAATTACTAAGGGTTTTCAAAAAATGTTTAAAATATGTGTTTAAGGATAAATTTGTGATATTTGTGAAAAATGGTTTTATTGCAGAAGAATGATACTAGATTATTGAAATTTATTTAATAAATGATGAAACTGTAAAGCATAAAGGAGATATTGCACTTAAATATTGGAAAGTATAAATC
>JAPDSC010130749.1:0-13719 GCA_026290005.1 Latrodectus geometricus | reverse complement strand
AAAGTGGTTATGGAAATTATGACTAGAACTCATTTTCCTTGTTCTAGTGACCAGGAAAATAAGTAAATCATTTAATTGGTTCTTTCAAAAGCATTAACAATTTATTGTACATATACCAGATATATTTTAAGTATAATAACGTTAAGTGAGCGTTTAAACTACTCTTAAAAATTCTTTATCTGATGGAATAATGTTTAAAATGAGCCGAAAAGTTGAAGTTCCTATTATTTCAGGGACTACTTGGGAAACTATTATGGCATGCATAACCTACAATTCGCCTACGAACATGGTAAACACACTGAAACAGTATTACTTCTGCTTGTTTCTAGACTGAACTCAACATTTAAAATCATTGGACTGTTGAAATACGTAGTTGAGTTTAAATAAATTTCATCAGTGAAATTTGCATTTTCATCTGTAAAAGAAATGTTTACATGAGATGAGATTAAAATTTTACATACATTTCTTTTCTTAATCAAAATTATTTTTGTTAAATATTTATATAAAATTTATTTGATTTATTGATTCAGTACACTAATTATTATAAAATAGTAAATATAATGCAAATAATATGCTTTAGAAAAAGTATATTAAGTATAATAAAGAAAACAGGAAAGTATTATAATGAAAACTTAAAGGAATTATGAAATTTTATATCGAATAAAGATATCTTAAGTTAAATAAAATGTTACATATTATTTTGACTTGCTACATTTACTTAAATTATTTAATTCATCACAAAATATGTGTCCTAATTTTAAATTAAAATACTGTTTAATCCAGTTATTTTTAAAAGTATATTTTTCTTTGAAGAGAAAACAATTTTGTTGCTTGGAAATTCAATTATTAAGAAAAATTGCACTTATTAGATGCATTTATTAAGTAGTTAATTATTATCAGATATATATCAGATACATCAAATATTATCTTTGTTCAATAGCAAGATGTTTCATTGCTTACAGAATAACAAACCAGTCAATTAATTCAGTAAGGAAATATTTTATTTTAAAATATGTTATAGAGCTGCAAATATGTTTTTAGCTTCTCTTGCATTCTGGAGCTCAATATTTTAGTATAAATTATAGATTGTCAGTATTGCAAATAAATATTATGTTATAATGCATAAACTTTAAAGTAATTACATTTAATTTAAATTAAACAGGAAATTTATTATGAGTTTTTTATTAATTAAATATTATGTAAATTAACATCAGACTTAGGGTTGCGTATATGAATTTTCAGGGAATAAATTAAAGAGAATAATTTAATATATCCTTAGAATGTTTTACGTGTATTATATTGTTTCTAAATAAATACTGAGAAAAAAATTCAATTGATAACATATTAATTTGGATTCATTTAACAACAAATCTCTAATAACAATTTTGTATCTTATATATTATTAAGAGAAATAAATCATTTATTTGTAAAACTATGTTACATCCAAGAATAAAATTTTAAATTGTTGATATAATTATTCAACAAGATTAAATAATATTTCTGAAAATAAGTACCCTTCATTTGAAATAAAAACATTGTTTTCATTTTTTAACATGTTAGTTTAAGGTATCTATCTAACATGTTTAGATTTTAATCATTTCAATTAAAAGTATTCTGAAGTAAACAGTAAAATTCCTTATTATATATTTTAATTAAAAATAATGCCTTAAAATGCTCAACATTTACAAATTAAAAGCTGTAATTAATTATCTAATAAGGAAGCAAATGAATACATAATCAAAAAATGGATTAATAGCACACTATACAAAATGTAAGGGGATTAATTCAAATTGTAGTTAGCTATTAGTGTTGTAGCTAACAATTAGTTGAAAGGCGATGAATTGTTTGTTACAAGGATTACTAAAATTTATAATTACAATTACCATAAAAAATTATTTATAAACTCATAACTTTACAATTTGAGAATGAATATGTGAAATGTTTCTTTTATTTATAAATGTAACGGCTCTGGAAAATTATAATGTCTCAGAACATATGTGCTTTTGAATATGCAAAAATGCATATTATCTTAATGTAGAATTTTACAATTCTCCGTTAATTAAATTCAAAAGACACAATTAACTCTGTTTAAGAAAACAACTTATACGTAAGAAAATATGATCAAAACAATTTATTTTAATCATGCATACTTAAGAATTTCACAAAGTTTAGTACTTGAAGTTAATGAATAACATAGCTTTTACTTTTAGACTTGTATTTTATAATTATGTAACATAAACATAATGAAAGCTATTTTAAAATTATCCATTAATAAAATAATGAAAAACAAAGCAATTATAAACAAGTTCTGCAGAGTCAGAGTTTTATTTGATATTCAATACAAAATTACTATTTAGCAAACTAAAATAACTCGTCTCAGTCATTATGTTTTAAAATATCAATTTTTCTTTAGAAAAATAAATTATAAAATAAATATAAATTTTATAAACTGCACACATAATGATAACTAATATCAAGAAATACTTGAATTTACTGAAATATTATATACGCAGTACCCATTCCAGTTTTAAATGTACACTTTATATCATTTTCAACAAAAAATTATAAATAAGGAGTATAATTTATGATTTAAGAAATTTAGTAGGCTAAAAAGGAGACATTTTAAAAGTATTTTCTTCGATACTAGTAGGAAAATCTACCCCACTTTTTAAAAAATGCTGTCGTTTCATATTCTGAGAATCATTGAACTTTCTAAAGACTTTGCATGTAATCTTATATTTTTTGGTGCTCAAAATTGTTCTGGAGCTGATCTAACATGTCAGATATGCAGAGTATAAGCAACAACAAAACGAGAAATTTAATTAAATTTTTAACAACAATATTGAACAAACTTTAGATTATTTTAACACTTCACTGTTTACAATAAACTTTTATTTAATCACTTTCAATATGATTCATTAAGGAAATAGTCTTCATTTTATTATAAATGTAATGAATAATTTATAATTTATGAAACTTCTTAATATCTGCTATTGAAAATCTTATTTGTATCTAAAACCAATTTTCAAAATTTGTACTGAAATCATTGTTGCAAAAAATTAAATTTAATATATTTATTGTTGAATTAAAAAACTAGTTTCTAGCAAATGAACTGGGCAATATGTGCTCAATCTCGTTTATCATATTCTTATTGAGTAGTTATAAACTTTACATCATATTTTTAGAACTATACATATTTAATCCTATCATGGCTTGGTAACTTTCCTAACATCTACGCAGTTCCTAAGTTTGATATTCACTATTTTTACTCTAAAAGTAGAAAAAGTCATAAGTTTCGAGACATATATTTGAAGAGTAATTTCACTTGCGTTTAGGTTGAAACGAATTAATAGAAAGATAAAAATATAACATACAAATTTAAAACTAATAAAAAATTAAAGTTATTTGCAGAATGATATAAAAATAACTTAACAAGCAAGTTTTGATATGAGATACTCATATGGAAATGACGTTTCCTAATTAAAATGTACAAATGGCAAAAACATAGCATTTTGTGACAATCCTATGGGTAACATATATCCTCAAGTAAAAATATTGTGTGTACAAAGCATGTTTCATAAAAATTCTTCCCAAATAAATAAAAACAGCATTCAATGTATTAAATAAAGTAATTATGCATGAAAATAATTTAAATATGAATTAATTGATATTTAATATTTTGGTAAAATAATTGTTGAAGTGTCATATATTCTGATTAGATTAGATCCAATGTTTATATATTTTAAATCAATTTATTTTCAATTTGCATGGTTTATTATGCTCTCAATTTTTATCTTTTATTAAATTCTCAATTTGTTTCATTTATTATATTCTTACTGTCTTGATATTCATAATGCTGAGAATATAAGAAATGTTTTCAACTTATGGATATATAATATTTTAAAAGATTTGTAAAAGTAATATGATTTTCTTCAAATAATAAGAAATATCTTGAAATATTTTAATTTTCATAGTAAAACAAAGATTAATAATCTTTCTCTCAGTAAGAAAAATCAAACATTTTTCCTCATGTGTGTTTTCTTACACAATTGTAAAAAAAATGAATAAAAATAACTTTTGATCTTAATATAGGTAAAAACGGCAAGGATAGATTCATTATTTTTTCATATTCATTTTATATTAACTTTCTTTCAAAATAGCTGAAATAATAAAAGCTTTAAAAAAGTAGTTTGTGAATAACTTTAAAATGAATATTATGATTTTAAAAGATCCCCCATTTTATTAACTTCATGTATAGTATTTTTGACATAAACTAATTAAAGAAAATTATTTTAAGTATTACAAATTGGTTATGAAGTATATTCTTTATGCTTTCATTAAATAAATGTAAAATTTCAGAAATTTTACTGACTTCTTAATAATACTATATTACCAAATAAATGCGTACCTATTTCTATTTACATTTAAAGAATTTTCCGATTTAAGCTTAATATCATCTGAAATCCAATCAAATGTATATATCTTTAAAAGTAACAATTGTCAAACATATTTTATTCTTGAATAAGATCAAAAGATAGCGTCAAATCAAAGGCAGAAGTTATATCATCATTGTTCTTAATGTATTTACTCATTATCTCTAAACAACACAATTAAAATTTCCTCTTCTTCTCAGGATCAAATGTTGTTTAAAACTCCAAGAGATTAATGGGATTTTTAAGGTCAAAAACTTGACTTGAAGAAATCTTTGATGTTTTAAGATTTACATTAGTTGTGTAAAATTTCTCTTAGTTTCTCAGTCCTTCCATGAGTTAGCTTAGGAAAAATAACAAAATTTAAAAATGATAATATATTTTATTAGATATTTTCAGTAATATTTAACAACAATTCAAAACATGAAATTAAGAAACATTCAACGTAGTTTGTTTATTTCCTCGTGTTTTCTTTTGTTAACCTTTCATACTTTTATTTTTATTATGTATACATAATGTATTTAATCAAAACATTTTATAAGAGTAGTGTGTTGCCAATAAAGCGAAATATATTTGTCTACTAATTATTTTCAAACAATATAGTCATTTGAGTCTACATAGAATGTAAACAATTTCTGCAAAATTTAATTATATGTATATATTTTGAGAAAATGTTTAATTTATTAATAAACAGTTTTATTTCTTATCTGTTAATATCTATTTCCTTTTCCTGTTTTTACATTATTGGTTATTAAAAAAGGAAAATTGGTGTGAAATTATGTTTACATATTATGGTATTTAAACCAGTTATTTGAGATTTTGATTATTTTAGATAACATTTTATGAGATTGATTTTTTGTGTAGTAATCTTTATTTCTGAGAAAAAATCTAGAGGAATTACAAATGAAAATTATTTTAAGCTAAAAGAAAAATCGAATAGTATGTATTTTATTTTTTTTCTATCATTTTAATAATTATTTTATTGATGGAACATTATCAAGTAGTATTCTAATTAAATAAAATAAACAATAAATGCATCTGAAAATCATATAAATTTATCTGATTGTTTCTTATATTCCAGTAAATTATATGGTTGTTTTAAAGATTAATTCATGATATCATGTGGAAGAGCAATTTTCAGAAATTTTAAACTTTCTTAATGTTGTTAGAAATTGCTTTAATCTAATGTTTTGTAATAATTTTCAAAATATAATAAACAAAACATTTCAGTAAATAACTCTCAAACTGAAATTAGTACATAAATACTTTTATAATATTTCAAAATTTAAAAAGAAATACATTTTAACAATTTTATAATTCCAGTTTATAGGTTAAACATAAATTACACAACTGTAATAAATATAATATAATAAGAATAGTAATAAAAATTTAATATGCTAAAGTATAACAAAGAAGTGACAATTATCTAGTAATTCTATATCACAAAGTATGGAACCATTTGCAATATTAATCATAAAAGAAATCATGTCTATATCTTACTTAAATTTTTAATTAACTTTTGCTATGGAATCATTAACTTAAAAACTGATATTAAGTAAATATAATCATATTTATTTGAATGGAATAATTTTTATCCATTACTTTTTTATTAAATCTTAATAATTTTGCTAATTAAATAAAGCAAACTCAAGAAATAAAAAAATCAATTTATGCGTATCTGTGCTTTTTCGTTTATTGTATTTTAGTAATTGTGTTATATGTTAATAAGCTTATTAACTTAAATAAAATGCTTTATATTTCCAATTTCTCCAATTCGACTCATTATTGATAAATTATTTAAATAGTGTTTCTTATTTTATATAAAGAAGTCATAAATGGGTATTCAAAACTTCAAAATAAGTTAAATAGAAAAGCGATTTCTGATACTAATTTTATCAGAGAACCATAAAAGATTTGTAAAACCAATTATCTGTGAGAGACAGGACTGCAAATAATCAATAAAGATATTAATCTCGTTAAAGTAAAATTTATGGACTTCTTGAGTAATTTAAAAACAGTTTTGAGCTATTAATACAGGGAAATATATATCTCAAAATAAATAGTTATTTTGATTTGATTTCAGGCAAATAGGAAAGGGAACCTCAATAACTATTGGCTTAACGAGTTTAAAAGTCATTAGGGTTAAATATTCGCAGCTACTAAAACTTTTTAACTTCGTCGGTCTATAATTTAGATGGTATGAAGTATATTTATTACAGTAATCCTACACTGAGGAACATAAGAAATAAAGATAACATTCTAATAAGGCATCCGCGGAAATTTGCAGATTTTTATTAATTGCAAATATATACAGAAGTTTCCAGTTTTCATGATTTTAATTTATTTCATTTCCTTCAGAGCATATTAAATGATAATATCTATGAGTTTGTGCTTAACTCTAATATATAAAAGACGAAACTAGATTAAGATGCGCATTACTGGCTTCTATCGTCATATCTGTGAGGAATTTTTCTTTCGCTGTATTATCTAACATTCAATAAACCAAAGCACGTACAAACTATTATCAAATTTCCCTTCTCTTCCAATTTTTGATGAATATGTTAATACTGATAAAAAAATGTTATAAAAATACTTAACTTTCTCTATTTTTTAGTTTATTATTCTTCGTATTTCAAATGAAATACTAAATTAAAGAATATATGAAAATTTATATTTAAAAATTCAAAAAATAAAAAAAATTCTTCTAAAATTATAAATTTTAAGGACCTGAAATGGCAAATTTTCTCACTAGAGAAGAAAAAATTACCGGTGAGCTTATAAGCACTTACATATATATCGAATCTACTGGTTCTAACTCTTTCTTCCTTTACAAATAAATAAATTCACACTGTTTAATTAAGAATCATTTTAGTCTTCTCAACCCATTATTCATTACAAGCATGAAACTTTGTCTTATAATAATTTCAAAGAATCAATTTCAAATTAAATATCTCCCAATTACTTCAAAGATTATGAAATTCCATCAATAAATTAAAACATATACCTTTTTGTTTCATACCTCATTTAAATTTTTGAAAAAGTCCGTTCGATATGCAATAAAATAGGCTTTTAAGAATATTAAGACAATAAATAATTTTCTATGTGTTCAATAAATTTTAATGTGATATTTATTAATATCATATCATAAAATAAGCAATGAGTTACGGTATTTAACTATCAAACAATGAATACGAAAGTTTACTCCCTGTTGTGTGTGTGTAGTGAAGGGGTTGTTCAAAATCAGGATAAAGCATCAATGATAAATACTGACTTCCATGCGTTTCTGTATTCTACTTTATAATCTCAAAAGTAGGTTTGTTTGTTTAATAAATTATTGCTTGATTTAGTGTTAAGTGAATATAAAATAAGAGATGTGTAAGAACACATATGAAAGCAAATAGTGTGATCGGTTCTATTCAGTCCGTCAGCAACAAAATCAGAACAGCTGCTGAGGTATCATGATTAAAATCATCACAGTCACAAAACAATATCTTACAGTCAAAACTGTGGAAGGAAAACTCAAATTACTGCTGAAGACCGGAGAATAACAAAGAAGGTTGCAACTATCAGCTAGAAGACCACGGCAGCAAAACTAACAATTAATCTGAAAGGACATCTACTCATACAAAATCCAGTATTAACATTGTATTTAATTGCCTAAACAAAATACTGAACGTAGAGCTGTGATTGAAAAATCCTTTGTATATATTAAATACTATTATTGCAATTATGCAAGTATCATAAAACTTGTACTGCGTATCAATGGTATTATGTCTTGCCTCCTGATAAATCCAGTTCCTCATGCTTTCCCATATCGTGATGTATTTACATGAAGTGAACCTCCTCTCTGAAATTTACAAACTAGATTGCTACCTTTTTAGAAAGAAGCATGAGCTTCGTTCCATAATTATTCGGTCCTCACTCCGTGATTTGAAATAATTTCCCTCTTCATTTTAAGTGGGGTGGTCATTATCACTAAATATCGAAAAACTACATCTGCATTGACAACCATTGTTTTCGTCATAGATTCAACCCAACAAGATGATAATTCCAAGGTATACCAAATTCGATTTGTTCAATCATGGTTTCGGAAACATGAACACTAAATTGAACTTAGGCTGCCCTATTACCGGACTTAAACATCAGAAAGCTCCTGGGGTTTGCTTTTGAAAAGAGTGAGATCCCTTTATATTTTTCTATATCTCTCCAGAATTTAGCAGTTTCTGCACGAGAAATATTGCAACATCTAGCTCTTCCACACCAAATTAGATACTAAATGTTTTATCTGAGTTTCGCATAATTTTAGTCATCGTCAGCGTACACTGGAGATAAATACCTTGAGATGAATAACTCTCTTAATTTCAATGATACTATTTTTCAAAGAGATTTCACTAAAAAATATTTAAGTTGATTTTCTGAGCTTGTTTCACTTTGTGCCAATAAAAAATTTAAAACTAATATCAGAGGAAAAATTGCAATATGCAATTCAAATTAAATGATCCCACTGCGAGAAACCTTAGATTTTTTCCAAATATTTTCTTTTCATTTTTAGTTACATTAAATAAAATAAATTAATAACTCTTAGAAATATTTTTTATATTCATTTAATTCAAATCTTGTTGAAAATTAAAAGAAATTTTACAAAATTATTAAATAATAAATTTCCAACTTTACAAATTCGTGATGTTTGTAAACTTGTATCTCTTTCCTTTTTTTCCCACTAATTATATCATTTTATTTATAATTACTTTATTAAGTTTGAATCAATGATTAGTAATGTCTTAAAAGTTTATACAATTGTATCTCTTCATATGAATTAACAAAACAAGAGCTTTGTAGCTGGTTCATACCAAATTAATCGATCAATATAATTCAGAGTGAAATCAATAGAAAAATCCAAAACAATTTGATTTCCTCTACAAAACATTCTTGAGTTATGGAACAGATTCCAAATTTATAGATTATTCCAAATTATCAGATATTTTGAATTTTTTATATATTGATTATGCATAATTTATAAAGACATTAATTAACATTAGAAATAAAACAAAAATGTAATAATTTTGTATCAATGTTATTAAAATATTTTTTTTATTTATTTAAAATAAATAAATAAAATACAAATAATTCATCAATATTGTTAAATGAAAACGTAAATCTAATTGCTGCATCAGTTTCACTCTACGTAATAATGTAGTACTATGTAAAATGGAATAGAGAATAAACAAGAGTGACAATGGAAATTACTTCGTGTGGTTGAAGCCGTGATGACCTGGTTGGTTAGGGCGTCGTTCTCGTTACCAAAAGGTAGTGGGATCGAATCCCGGCTTAACCGAAGACCCGTCGTGTTCACTAATGGCGACTATGTCAAGTAAAATATGTCGGGTAGCCAGGCTATAGGTCTTCTCTGGTTTCAATTTCTAAATTAGAATATTCAGATGGTGCTGCCATCTATGAGTCAAAAGTCGAACTTCCACCTTTGTGTGGAGGTGCTCTACTCAAAAACGGAAGACGCTCTCTCTCTCTGACTTCATTCCAAGTGTCATCAGAAACACCTTCGTGTGAATCTGTCAGAGATATCACACTTTGCTGACCACACCTGCACTGGTACAATCTCTATCCTATTGCAAGACAAGTATTAAAAAGTTTCATATAGAAAAAATCAGTATTTACATATCTATTTCACATAGATCTTTATGTAACAACTTATATTTGCTCACTTTCCCTATATTGTACCAATAAAAATATTAAGAATCTTACAAAGATTTAAGCATAGAATTTAAATATTTTAATAGAAAGTAAGATTTATCACTGAGTCTGCCTTTAAAAAATAACTTGTTCATTAATAAATGATAAATAATCTGTTATGAGAATATCAATTTTTAAAATAATGTTTATAGCCATGAATGTTTGATGAGCTTTTTTTCCTAACATTAAAATGCAATAGTGATTTTTTTTTTTTTTTATGTAAGTACTATTTTTTAAAATTAAGGAAATACAAAAGTTATTTTTATCTTTATAATTCATATCATTTATACTTTCTATTTAAAAATATTTCTATTCCTTTAAAATTTACAAAAAATTGCAGATTACTCTGAATTTTGAATTATTTTTCATGAGAAGTAAAAAAGACTAAAAAATATTCGAAAACACATGCCCTGAAGGTATGTGAAGTAAAACTTTCAGCAACTTAAGCGAACAATCCACTCTTTCAGGTTAATCATTAAATTCAACTCATGATTATGCATTATGCAAATTTTGGAAACAGAGAGTTTATTCTTTCTTATTTTAAAGTTTAAAAGTCAAGGAAAGATCATTAGTCTTTTAAAATTCGTCATTTTTAATCAAGAACTTAATTATGGAATAGTTTGAGTAATATTAATTAAATAATTTCTTTACGTTTTTTTTCTAAAGATATTTTTATGGTAATTTAAAATATTTATTTAGATTTAATTGATTTTATCACACTTTTTCTTAACTTTTGTAAAATAGATATTGGATTCATTAACATGTTTAAAAATATTTTAATCTTATTATGTAGATTTAATAAAATATATAAAGAAAGAATAATTCACACAGGATCTAAACTAATTAACAAAACACGAGTAATATTATTATTTATAACAAATAAAATAAGATAAATGTTTTATCATAACAAGTATCGAAAATTTAATTGTATTTCAGAAAAAGAAAAAGAAATGAAAACAATTTTATTGATATTAGAGACTTTATTTGTTATATCAATAAATTTTTTCCCAAAAAATGTTTTTTACTTCAATTTATTTCTTTTTTCATAATAATAACACTAAAACAAAAAGCTTTGTTTTAGTTAAAAATAACATTAATATTCTTAATTCCTTAGCTATTCCAACTACTATTAAAAAACCAAAAGTAATCATTTAGTACATCATCGAAAGAAAACTGCATAATTTAAATATGTGTATAATGTCAAATTCATTCAATTTCTTCTTAGACAATATTACCTGAAACAATAACTGAGTTTGAAACGAGGTCAAATATCTAAAATTTTATACATTAAGAGAACATTTTTTCATTGTATTTTTTGCAATTGAAAATATTTCATAATTTATTTATTTTTATTGATAAGAAAAGTAAAAAAAAATAGCCTCAGATTTTATTCAAAAAAATCAGAAAATTATTCATGTTTTTTATTTAAAAGTGAAAGCTTGAAATCACATACCAATATTCATGAAACATTCATAAACAATATTCAATTATGATTCATTATTTATAATCATTAAAAATAAAACTATATGTAGTCTTATATAGGCATTAAAATTATGGAAAAAAATAACTTTTAAAAATATATTTCCTGTGAGAATAATCACTTTTTTCTATTGAAAATAAATTATATTTACATTGAAATGGTAATGGAAATATAACTGAAATGCCTGTTCTAGGAGAATATCTATATTTCAAATAAATGGAAGAATTGTGAAATTTTGAAAATTGTGCAACTAAGACTATCAGAATTGAAAATTCCATTTTTAGTACAAAAAAAAATTTTTTTTTCCTACTTTCTCGATGTTTCATAAATTTGTTTTTCTTACATATGACACTTTTTATTCTAGCTCATAAATCTGATTTTCAACTCAGTTTAAGAATTCAATTTTCTCCATATAGTTTGAGGATGCTGGGACACTTGCATAAATATTTCAACAAAAATTTATGACACAATTGAGTAAAATGTTTTCAATTATCAGTGAAGATACAGTATTTTTAACCATAATAGAGGTTATTGTTGCATTTGAAATATGAATAATAACTTAATACCATAGGAGTTTGAAAGTAATTTAGTTGAAAGCAAAATAAAAAACCTCGCATTCAAATTTATATTTCAAAAGTTGTTATTTCCCATAAAAAGTAAAAATGTTTATTATTTATTAGAAATATTCCTAATTCGAATTATTGTGTTACTGCACCACAAAGTATAATAAGAGAAAATAATGTAATAGTCATTAAGTCATCTTTAGAATTTTTAAGGCTCTGTTGATTACAATCGCAAACTAAAACTTCAAAATTTAATAAATTTTTCAGGAAAACATTTTGGGTAAAAATTATTTATATTGACATGGGAAAATTTCAAATTAATTATATATGTAAATGAGACAAATATGATAGTTAGTTAAGCACATATATCAGATAGCTTTTCTCGTTTATATGAATAGTTAAAAAATATATTTAGAGTTATTTTGTACATTTAAATTCAATTAATCCTTAATTAAAAATATTTCATTAATTTTTTCGAAAATAATAATTTTCCTATAATTATTTTACTTCAGTTTGTTTCCTATAGTTCAAAATTTATATATGAATACTTTGACACGTTTTATACTATTGATATGATTTTTTTCTAACTTTAGTGTTATTAAGTAATTTTCAACAGAAAATAATCTACAAATTAAGGAGTCTTTGAGCAAAATCTAAATAACGCGCATTCATTTTATAAATATCCTTCTTACACTCTTAGTATATTTTAATAAGAAAAAATTAACGAATTAAACATGCTTACGAACTTTTGGTTGTTTTTTTTATCTCCTGCAAAAATAAATTAATTATGATAGTTTTACATGAAACTAAAATACTTTTGTACGAAACAATTTTAATAATATGCCTCAGTAGAATCTAAATCCTTCCTCAATTCACTGTAACCGATGTATTTATCAGGTCAAGAACTACCAGCATATTCCTAATAATGACCACTAATTGACTTTACTGAATAAACAGAAAGTTTTATTGAATGTCAATTATCTTCCTTACTTAATGTAGTCTTGGATAGAAACCATTAAAGTATGTGAATGTAAGAAAGAATAGTCGTTTTAAGATTATATTTCAGACAATTTATGTTTTATCTTATCCCCCAATTACCTCGTTGGAACTTAATTGAAATTAATTTGTATTGTTTTTTTAAAGATAAATCTTGATTAATATTTTTCATAAACTAAATATAATTCGTCATATTTTCTAAGCAAAATGTTTCTAAATGATTTTCTGGTGTGCATTTAGAATATAAAATTCTAAAAAATTTTACAGATTTACTATACTAAGTAAAATCATTTTTTTTTCTTTATTTAATTTTATTGCATGTTCATAGTTATAGAAATACACTCGCTTAAGAGTGAATAATTATTTTATTCCAACATGCTTTAGAAATGTAGAATTATCAGTTAAATAACTTTCTGCCAATTGTAAATTTCAATATATTGCAGTATATAATGTAATACTTTTCTTCATTATTACTCATTATCCTATGTAATAAACGTGTGCT
>JAPDSC010130734.1:0-39838 GCA_026290005.1 Latrodectus geometricus | reverse complement strand
CATTTCTTTAAAATTAATTTTGTATACATTTTTTACTCAATCCAGATAGCTGTTACTTAGTTTGAATTCCCCCCCCCCTTTTGCATTTGAAATATTCAATTTAACTCATTGTTTTTGTCTTTACTGCATTGTTTTCTTTAGTTCCTTAATCTGTTTAATGCTAGTTAGGACCTAAATTGGGGAATTCATTTCTGTTAAAGATAATAATTATCAATTTTTTCCATACTTTTTGTATACCTTTTATATTCACTACTCTACAAAATGTTGTGTCAATGGCAAAAATTAAATCACTCTAACTTTGGAATTATTACTAATACATTACGATTATGATTGTATAATAAGCTAAATTTTAATTTTCTCAGAATTTTCCGTGATGGCACATGCTTAAATTTTAATGTTTTTTTTTTTTTACTTGACTTAATTATCTAATCTATATTCACTTGCATGGAATTAATTTAAGGAATTTCTAAAATTTATATAAGCACTGATGTATGTAAGCATTTGCTTTTAGCAAAAAAGGATTTCTTTTACTAAATAAAAAGGTATACATAAATAAAAATGGAATAAAAGTTGTATTTGAGATAATAGAACATTTCCTTATCCAAATTCAAAACTATTTTACAATTTTAGGTAAAATGATTTATTTTAAAATGAAAAGTTTTTAAAGATTGTTTAAATTTGCTCATGTATTTTGAATTAGTTTTATTTATTAATATTCAAAAGAGCACAAAAAACATACTCATTTTTCTAAAATCATGTTTAAAAATATATATTCCCATAGTAAACACTAGTTCAAATTAAAATTTTGTTAATAGAGTTAATTATTATTATTATTTGATTAATCATTTCCGTTTAAATCTTTTTATACTATTACTTCCTTATTTATAATTTTTATTCATGATTCTGGTAGCTGTATCTTTTGCTAAAACATATTAAAAACATATTGCTCGTAAATCGAAATAATTTTAAATAATAACAGTTTTCGTTTAAGCAACTAGTGAGAAACAATTAAATATAATAAACTGACATTAAGGATCAATATATTATTATAATATTTCAAAGCAATTTTAGTTAAATTGATGAAGACTATGTTTAAAATTATTAAGAACACATATTTAGAGTTAATAAAACTTTTTGAAAAAATTGAAAACATGTTCATATTGTAAAAAATATTGTTTATATTATACTCTTTATCTTATTATATTTTTAACTACACAAATTAAAAAATTGAAAGCTTTAACGGTAATTCCTATTTTTATGGGAAAGGATATTAGTATATCCTGAGGCATAATCCAATTTCCAATTTCGATTGACTGTCACTCAAACGCGACCTGATACCAAGAGCTGTTATTAAGTTGTTTACTCGTGTGACGAAAGACCATTCTTTGGCCACATGTTGTTAAATGGAGCCGATCATGGCATTTCTTGTCATTTTTTATTTTCCCTTTCTGCCTCATTTAAATTGATTAAACTTAAGAACGTTAGAAGTTTCGCGATAGTATGCAAAAAAAGTGTTGTCTGACACTAATTTTATTCTCTCAAATGTAAAAGATTTAAACTGAAATTGAATTTTAAATTGTGGATTAGAATTAAAAACTTTGGCCTTTTAGAAAAAAAAAATGATGAAACAAAATTTATTAAGCACTTACAATTCTTGAATAATAAATCATGTTTTTATTTATTAATTTTATATAAATAAAATATTTTTCAATATAATATTAATTGGAAAAAGTTGAACAAAATTGTATATAAATATAAGGTATAATATTATAAAAGGTTTTATTGGTTAAAGGAATATTTTCGTATGTATGCTAGGTGTGGAACTTGTCTTTTGAACCGGACACTTTAAACTGATTATAATAAAGTATGCGACTAGTTACCAAGGCAAACTGGAAAGTGTACTCTAAATTTTGTAAAAAAATCAAAAGTAAACTGGATTTGTATTTTAGATGCCGTTACTAAAAATAAAACCTGTTAATGTTCCCCTTTCTAAAATCTGGAATCTTCTTTGTAATTAGTTCACAGACTGTTGCAAACGAGGCAGTTTAAAGTTCACATCTATTTATGTGAGCATTAATGACCACCAAACTAAAGCTTTATGGAAGTAATTACTTTTAAAAATTGTCTCTTAGAAAATATTGTTCGATTTCTAAATTTTGTTTTACCCCAACCTCGTTAATCATTATTGCTGTTATGAAAGAAGTCCAATGAACTTGCAAATTATCTGTATTTTTACAACCGTTGCAAAATTCAAATTGAATTAGGACAACCCTTTTAAGCCCAAATTTGGATACAATACTCAATGTTTTTTTTATTAATTTTAGATACAAAGAGAAAACGTTTAAAAAAATTTCTTCCAATAATCAAATAATGTAAAAATTATGAACATAATAATTGTGTTTAGTAAATATAAACATAAAACACAAAAAATTATTCTTGTATACGTCTCTTTATGAATGTTTAGTTTGCCTTTTATACTTTCTTTTAAAAAGGTATTTTCCAATTAAATGTGTAAAGAAGTTCATAGTCAAGTATGGTTAGAACAAACTTGTTGAAATTCAGTTTACTATTTATTCGTTGAGTTAACGGTTAAAATTTAAAATCTGTTTATTTTGGAATAGACTTCATGTAAATTTAAAAAACCATACAAATTATACGTCAAATATATATGTTGAATTCCCTGTAAAATAATATTGTTTTAAATGATCATGAATAATGGAAATCACTTTTTACTAAACAAAAATATCTTCCTTTAAATGGCCATAGCACCTTTCAACATCATCATAATTAAATCTCAATCGATTGTTTTGTCACATGCTAATTTAACCTAATTTTTAGAAGCGTAAATTAAATTTGTATTTTATTTTACTTTATATAAACAGGGAGTATATGTAACTCTAATAAGTAGAATTATTTCTAATAAATTTTTTTATGTAAGCATTTAAAAAGCTAATGGTAATCTGTAATTTCTGAACAAAATAAGAGGAAACTGCGTATTATACTAATTACTTAAAATAAAAGTTTTAATGCAATATTCAATTTAAAATAATAAACCCACAGAAAGCAAATTTATTTTCTAACAGACTTTAATCAAAGTGAATCGAAACATATTTCTATGCTCAGCAAATATTTTATTAGGTTTTTTTAAATCTGCATATGTTTTTGTGTTCTTGAATAATATTATATATAATACTGTACATAATATCATTAAATGATATCAATAAAACAATAATGCTGACACCATTTAATAATGTTTTTAACGTGAAAGAGTTTATTATTTGGAAATTATTTTCAACTGGGAATAAATTATTAACATTTAAAAATTTTAACTTGTTATCAGTTAAAAATAACTTGGCAGAACATTTTGTATCCCTTACATACCATTTTAAAGAAGATATTAAATAATTACCTACTCAAAAGCAATCAATAACAAATTAAATATTTTAAGCAAATAAGAAATTGCTTTAAAATTACTCAGAATATTTGAACTAAAAAAAAATTGAAATTTTTATTTCTCATAAATATCATTCTCTGAATTAAAACTGGTTTCTTACACAGTGTTGCCTAATATTTTTTCGAATATTTTTTACATTTTTTTCAAGCATATATTTTTTTTATTAAAAGTACGTATCAAATTTAATAGTTTAGAAAACATAAATTGTAGTAACATTTTCCTTCCACTTTATCATATATTTACAAAAAATTTAGAATTTTTATTAATACTATTTGGGATGGAAGGAAATTTTGATGTTGATATTTTACTGAAGGTTGAAAATCTTTATTCACTTATATTCATTACTCTATTTTTTACCCGTATTTTCCAGCGATTTTTCCTATTAGAAATTTTTTTGAAACCATACAATTATTAAAGAGATATTAGTATTAATAATATAAAGAAATATTTGATATAAGTTTCATTTTCAGTAAGAATACATTGGTTTGTCTTTTTCTTTTTCTTTCATTCATGTTATGCATCCAATTTCGAAAGTTAAAAATAAATGGCTGATTTCATCAAATATCAACGTCCAATGCTCTTCAGGCTCTTATGAAACAAATGAATTTCAAATTTTATTATTCAGACATCATAGTTGATTAAGAAATAAAAAAAACAATCACGTAATTATCAAGAATGATATAAACATTTGATGTCTATTTTATAAAATTATTAACCATTGCTTTCGATAATTGACTCTAAATTTATCGAGAAATATATATAAAGTTTCGTAATATCAAGATGAAGAACTCTGTTTAATAGATGGTAACTCTCTCTCTCTCTCTCAGTGGCATGACAGCTCATATGTGGGTTAAAGACTTCAATGTCTTTATATGTTTGAAAGACTGAGAGCCCTGGAATGCGAAGCAAATGTTCTGGTTAGGTGGTCAAATTAAAGCGAAACCCCCAATGTTTAGTTCCCAAGCATGCTTGGTACTCAGCTTTATCGACCCACTGAAGGGATGAATGACTGAGTTGACCTTTCCCTGCCCGAAGAGCGAACCTTGGACTTGTGCCTTGGAAGTGTAAAACCCTACCATTAGACCACCGGGCTTCAAAATATATCCTTGTATTCATATAATTAATAAATATATTTTCTTGAGTTACCAGACACTCAGCATAAAAGTCTTCGTACTGGGTCCATGATGCCTTCACCACGATTTTGCAGCATCAGTTTGAAATTCGTGGTTTAATTATTTACAAAAATAAATATAATTTTTTCATCCTTCTAGTGATTAATACCTATTTATTTATTAGTTACTTTGAGAAGTAATGAATGACTTATTGTATCCATAGATTCCCTATTAATTAAAATAAGTTACTGAAAATGAGCATTAAAACACATTTGTAAAAAGTATATAATAATGAGTTTGACTCTTGATCTAATGAAAAGAAGTTTAAATATATAATTATATTTTCAGTTTTTTTATGACGTATGAAAAAATTTAGAGAAAAAGAAGTGTGATTGGTATCGAGACTTGACTTTTAGATTTTGATTCAAGGGATCAATTGGTTCGGCTTGAATTTTAAACTTTGATTACTACTGATGAGCTTACATATAATTTAACCGATATTCCACTTAGCTTTTATAGAATGACATTTTTAACTAGGCATGTTATCAAAGAAATATTAATATTTTTATCAATTGCTTTAATAATATATGCTAATTGAAATAATTGATTACATAAATGTTAGATTATATTGACATTACTATATTAATCTAATCCACAACACGTGCCCTAGAAGAATAAATTTGATTTATATTATTGTTTCTGATTAAACATTATTAGTGTTTATAAAAAATATTTGTCATTATTAACGTATTCGCTCTATTAAATATTTATTTCAAGCTTGATTTCCTTTATACAAAGTATATATTCACTGATTAGCAAACATAAAAACATATAAAATAAAAGTTTTAGTTAAAAATTTCCTTGCCTAAATTTATTTAAATTATGATGATATAATTAGTATTCGAAATTTGTTTCTATTATAATTTTTAAATAATAAAAACTTTTCCAATTATTATTTAAACTTTATTGTGTTTTAATTAAACGAAAATTATGTTTTCAAAATTCATCAATATATTTGTATTCTTTATATTGAAGAATATGCATAATAAATTGTTTTAAATTATTACAATAATCCATAATAAAAGTAAATAACATCGATATTATTCCTAATTTATGACTTTACTTGCATTTCCTAATTTACATGTCAAGAAGTTTTTTTCTGAGGTCAACGAAGAAGAAAAGAGAAATATTTACCCATTGGATTTAAGTTTTTCCACATCCGTTTCTGACGTAGATAGAAAGACGTGAATTTAAATAGGACATAACCCAAATGAGCTGTCAAAGCCATCAAAATTTTTTAGCTAACGTTAGATTGTAAAATACCTAAAGGCTATATTTGAAAGCTTAAGGTTTTTTCAAAATTAAAATGGCATTTTGATAATGAATGATGAATTTTGCTTTTGAAACATTATAATAAAGCTTGAGTTTTAATGATTGTAATTTCATTTATTAACTTGCACTAGATTTTTTTTTGGTAATTTATTGTTGCTTAGAATAAATCAGAATAATTTATAGATATTTTACTTTTTAATACATTTTACTTTTTTTATAAACAAATTTTTCCTTTAGTAATTTAAATCTTATAACAATTTATCAATAGAAACAATAATTTGAAATTTAAATATCAAGATTTAATAAGTTTCTTGGTATTATTGCAAAAGATATTAATATGTCAAAATAGTTTTTCACTACTCCAAAACAGAAATTATTTTTCAATGTGCAAAAAAATGAGTATCACGTATTTTTCTCCTTAATTTTATTTGTCTTTGAAGCAGATATTCAAAAGGAGAAAAACTTTATTTTCATTAAATATTCAACAAGAATAAAAAGTTAAAATTTTTTAGTTTATAGAAAACTCTGCTTATATTGACATTTTAAACTTTTTCAAGCGAAATTGTTTTTTAAAGAAATTTTAAAACCACAATTCATGGTAAAGGTTCAAAAGAGCTTTGTATAGTGATTGTTACAAAAGAAATTTTTAATATATTTTGCTTATTTATAATCCTTATATATATTTATCTTATGCTGCATTGCACATATTATATTATTAACAAATTTAATACACATTTATTAACTTTAAATTATTATTTCGTTTAATCAAGAAATCGCTGCAAAATCTCTATCTTCCTTTTGTTCTTATTTTTGCTATAGTGAATTATAATATCTTGCATATTAAACCAAGTATTGGTTTAAAATTATAATATGTAAATTGATTTATAGAACTACATGACATAAAACTTTTACAATAATATAGCACTTATTTTTTTCAGAATGTCCTGATGATATGTATAGATGCATGTGTGGGATTCCTAAGTGTATTAATAAAAATAAATTAAGTGATGGAATAAGAGATTGTCAAGATGGATCTGATGAAGGTATTGAATTATATTAATTCAGGAAATTCTTTTTATAGAAATTTTACTCACTGCCTCATCATTCTCTAATCACTTTTCTCTGTACCTCATTGTTGAATATCATTATATTCCGAACACTTATAAATACATTTATTACTATAAAATTAATTAGACTTGTTTTGTGTAACATTGTTATAATATATTCATTAAACAAAACAAAAAAATTTTCTGAACTTAAAATTTATTGTCTGTATAATGTTATAATTTGTATGTAAAAGACATAATAACTTTTTTCATAGTTTTTGTTAAAAATTGAACTTTATTTTCTACATATTTTAGTCAAGTAACATGATATTCACATATATATCAATTGATTACTTGTTATATAATTAAAGTTGGTTTTTTCATTACATAAAATGTCTCAATGTGTTTTCAATATGTAATATACAGATTCAGTCTGTATATTTCATAATGTTTACTTAATTTGACTCTCTATATATTCAAATTCGTATGATTATATAGACCTGAAAATTTATTCATTCAAGACTTACAGTTTGAAACATTTTCCTAATCACTAAAATCATCCATGTCAGACACCCAAAAATGTCCTATTTAAATTTTGTTGGGATAAGGATTTGAATACGGGCTTCGTGTGCCTTAACTGATTGAGTACACAATAATACTATAAATTATTGGCTGTTAATACTATGTATTATACTATTATACTATATATAATACTATGTATAATACTATGTATTATACTCTATTATACTATGTATAATACTATGTATTATACTCTATTATACTATGTATAATACTATGTATTATACTCTATTATACTATGTATAATACTATGTATTATTGGCTGTTCAACTCAGTGTGTATTTATTTGGCTATTATACATGTTATTTTAGATTTGGATTCTAATGTTGTTACTAAATTTATTTGACAAATGTTATTGGAAGCTCTTTTATTCGAGGAAGATATTTTTTAAAAAAAATTAAATAACTTATTGCTCTGTAATATCTGTTCTTGTAGAACAAATTAAAAGTTTATGTTGCAATTTCTAGCGATTTAATTATTAATATTTATAAAATTGGAATCGGTAAATTATTCATAGATTATAATTTAACTGAAAACGCCACAAGTTCATTGCTAGATTCGAATTCAATTTAAAGAAAATTATCCTTTAAAAAACTGCGCATGAATAAGAATTGTTATATTAGTAACTATTTTTTTATAGAACTTTCTGAAATTTACTTTTTACATATTAAGCATATCAGTCAATTGGCCACTGGTTCATGTTTTTAATAAAATGAGCACACAAAATAATATGCAGAAATGAAGTACTATGACTTATTAATCATTTAAACCTATTTCAATTTCCTATATTTTTATTGTTAATGGTAGAACTCTAAATGTTTTGAAATGTAACATAAAATTGAACACTCACAACATTTTATTTGTTAATAATCAAACAGCTTGTAAAAATAAAAAATACAGATGTCATATGTAATAAAAAATTTATTATTATTAATAAGTAACTGTTTTTGAGTGATGATTAATACAATTAATAAACAGTATATTCATTGTATATTGAAAATCAATTACCTTAATTAATTGATAGTCAAAATTGCTTAAAATTTGAGAAGTGCATTAACAGTTTTCAATTCTTAGAAATCAAAATGGGGTACCATATGGATTCATCTACTGTTTCAGTAGTATCTTAACTTTTAAATTTTAATCATGAAAATGTAATGCATATTTTTAATTATTAAATAATCAAGCACTTCAGTGAAAATAAAATTAAATGAAATGTGCAAAAAAGACATTGAAACATTTATTTAAATTTATTTATTATTTAACAAATATACGAAACTGTAATTACAAGAACATGAAATATGTTAATTTAAAATTAAAAATACTTAAAATTTGAAGTTCATGTTCATATTATAATAGCATCTAAACTATTTAATAAATTAATTCGCTAAAAAAATAATACCAGACACAAGAAATGATTTACTAGATTAAAGTATTTTAATATAAATTTAATAAATTAGATTTTGTGTGTCAGAGTAAGAACATGTGACATTAATATGTATTCTTACATTAAAATATCACTTAAACAAATTCAGTGACAGCTTTTATATTTATTTACATAATTTTTTTCCTCTTTTTTATAACTTCTTTTTCTTATTTTTAGTTTTCTAATTTCATTTTCCTTAACCTTTTAATTATTAAAATTTGTTTGATATATTACAGACTAAGCTTTCAAAATTTAATTATGTTAAATATGAAGTTAATTACAATATTAATTTCAAAAGAACAAATACACAAAATCTCAGAATTTAAAGAATTAATAAAATATAGAATGAATTTATAAAATTTTGCATGCAACGTAATAGGAATTTTCTTAGGAAGCACCAGAATCTTTCTAAACACATTCCAGTTATATATATTATGTGGATATTCAGCTAATTAAATCTTTGATAGAAATGTCCATTGTTTTATAGTGTTCGATAGAATTCGGATAGTACTTAACTTAAAAAAATATTTTCTTTATACGTTTGTACCGTTAATAATTTAATAGGTATGTAAAAATTATATGAAATAAAATTAAATATGTTCTTGAGCATATCTTAAATAAATTTCTTTTTTAGGAGAAGATGGGTCAAATTTTGTATGCCCAGAATCTCTTGAAGAAGAAGATCCTTTCTTCATTGAAATGAAGAAAAGAAGAAGGAGACAATCTGGTCAGTCACTTATCTTTATACATTTTAATGAATAATAATTTTGATTTCTCATATAAAAACTCACCTTAATGTTGAAATAAGGAATAAAATTTCCCTAGAAAAAATATTATTAAGCAATGTTTCTTTAGGATTTGGGATCAATAGTAAATTAAAATTACCAGTATTTGTTGCCATATTTAAAAATATTTTATCTTATTATCTATACACATATTTACAGTCGAATATATTTAAAGTATAGAACTAAGTAATCATGAATACGTTTAGGGATAAATTTAGAAAATAGAAATTAAAATAGGTATAGTTAAATTTAGTAGAAGGCATATATTTAAGATGAGTCATTTTTATTAAGTAAATTAATTTGCATCGTTTTATTTGAATTTATAAATATTTAAAGTCAAATATTTTTATTCATTAAATATTTAAATTTAAAAATACTTAATTTTTCTACCCTATAAAATTGCTCATTTTTCTTTAATGAAGAAACTATCATTAAAGCATGTCTTTCAACAATAGTTTAATTTCTCATCCTAGCTGATTACACCGATATCATAAATTTTCTATTTAGGTATTTTATTTAAGTCACTTTTAAAGAACTAAATTCATAAAATTAAAACTGGTCTTTAATTAATACTTATCATGATACATCTTTATATTTTGTAAAATATTTCCAATAAAAGTTCTTTATATTTCTATTAATCTATCGGGAAAAAAAACAGCCGGTTTTGGCAAATTTAAATTACTGTTATTAAAGTATTCCTTAAATAAGTATTATTAATTCTCTGCACTTTCGATTGATAAAAACTTTTTTTAAGTTAAACAATTCTTATTAAGGATATATTTCTTAAGAATATGAAACTTAATTAATTCTATTCGTAACTATAATAAATTTTTTTGAAATCTTAATTTTATATAATAAAGACAACAACACAAATCTCGGTACACTTCTATTTCTCTATCGGATTATTTTTCATTTTTAAGTCATTTTTATCGGATTTTTTTCATTAAGGGTTTATCCACGGATTAGAAAGATGTTTTTACAAATTTGCTATTAGACACTCGTGCTTATTTATTTTAATGACTTACATAATTAATAATGAAACATTTACTTTCACAATAACATTAAATGGCAAGGAGTAAAATTAAGTCTGTGATTTATACATTAGAATTATTTAAAGAGCAGCTAAAGATAAATAATTATAGTTTGATGAAATTAAGAAAATTTAATCGATGAATATCAATAAAGACTACAAATCATATCTAGGCCACCCTCCCTGACTAGTGGTCAACATGCCAGACTGCGAATGGAGAGGCCTGAGTTCGAATCCCGGTTCGAACATGGATGTACTTTCTCTTTCTCCTGCTTTTGTCCCTTTCTCGTATGAAGGGGTTGTGAATGGTTGTCTACCCTATAAACAGGTAACTATGACATGTGAGTACAGAGGAAGTCTGACTCCTCACCAGTTCAGTTGGAAAAGTGAAGAAACGAATTTCATACTGGCAGCCTTACTGGTACAAGACAACAACAGAAATCATATCTATTTTATAAATTCTGATGTTGTTGTTGTCGTGTGCCAGCCAGGCCGGCAATATGGGGTGTGCTGCTCCACTTTTCCAACCGAACCATATTTTGTGTGGAGTCCGACTCCCTCAGTACACACATGCCATAGGTACCCGTTTATAGGGTAGGCAACCATTCACACACAAAGAAAGGACAAAGACAAGAAAGAGAGAGAGAGAGAGAAAGTACATCCATGCCCGAGCCATAATATTTATTAATTTCTATGGAGCCTGTGAGAGATATTTTCCGAAATATTGAAAGAAAAGAGAGAAAACGGAAAAGCTTTTTTTCATATATATACTTGTAAATTTGAAGAAAAATAATAAATCTATATTTCTTTAAAACATTAAATTATTTGTAACAAATAAATACTTGTAACTCATATTTATTACTTCTAATATTCTTACAATGCAATACATTTTTATGATAAATACTTCAATGCAAATATCCCTACTTTAAGATGTCATATTTTTCATTTAATTTTATTAACTATATAATTGAACTAAATTAAAAGTTTCCAGTTATCATTTCTATTAATAATTATTAATTAAAATTAATGTTGTAAGGATTAAATTGTAAATTAAATATTATTCTTTAACAACATATCATTTGATAAATACTGAGCATTTTTAATGGCAGCTTTTAACCTATTTAGTTTTTCTCATTAGAATAAACTTAACAAGTGCACAATGAACTTAATAAAAAAACAAAAAAGAGATAAAAAAAACTTCCTACATCATGTCATACATAGTTCTAAAACATGATTGCTGTGATTTAGAAGACAATAATAATAGAGGAGCGTTGTTAGAATTTTTATGGCGCAAATTGAAACGCCATTTTATAAGTAATGGGCAATCATTCACGTTTCTCAGGAGAAAGTTCTGAAATATGTTCGCCTGGACTTAGACAAATAAGCAATCTGGCTTCCTTTATCAATTGCTCAACAGTTTTTCAATAATATTATATTTTGAAGGAAAGCTATGCGTGACGCTTAATGATTATCATTCAATATCGTCCCCATGAAAGCTTCTCATAAATTCAGTTACAAGAATTAACTCATTTAAAATAACAGAATGGATTCACATGAGTTTTTGATATACTGTTGAAAATTATATCTGATGGAATTAATTATTCCAAATGCCGATTTGTTGTAAATGTATTGTAAATAAGAATGAGAAATAAGCACAAGCCATAGAAATTTCTAGGGTTCGTATAAAAACTACAAAATAATTTAAAAACCAAATATTAGAAAGAACTTCATTCAAAAGTTCTTTTATCTAAATATTTAATGAAACAAATACAGGAAGTAAAGAACAATAATAGAATGAATATATAAAATATTTCCGAACATTTAGATAAATTGTTAACACCAACTTTAAATTGAAAAATTCATTCTTAGAAATAATACATAAACTAAGTTTTTACATATTTTTAGTATATTAGTTGAAGTAAATTAGAAGTTAAATAAAATTCGTTATCTTTTCAAAAATAGCGCATACAGAAAAATTTGTATAAGTAATGGTAAGACAGCGTATTTGAATTCCTCTAGTAGAGTTGCATACTAAATCTTCATTCACTAATATGCATCCCATCACTTAGTGTGTTCCAACGATAAACCATGTTTTCAGTAAGGTGATCAAGTACTAGTAAAGATCATTTTTTACTATTTAAATCTCTGTGAGTATTGGTATTTGGTAAGTACTTAAAGATAATGTTAGGTATGTAGGCTGAAATTGATATGAATAACAAGTGAACTATTTCATACCAAATAAATATTTATACATTAAATTATCATCAACGATATTGATTTGATGGAAATAGGCATTATCACTAATATGATGGAAAGTAGTATTTATCTTTCAAATGTCATGAATTTAGCTTGATTTATAAAGCCATCTTATTGCTTACTTATTATTTGCAACAGTATATCGTTTGAAACATCTGAGATCATTAATATGTCTATAACGTAATACATGTCGCTGTATATATTCATGTTACATAGATAATTACATATTAATTCTAGATTTTAAATTTTCTTCATTTTTAGGAATACGAAATGATCCAGTTGTTTATCCTTCTGGTGTCATCTCAACTTTTGTAGGAACTGAAGTGAATGGTGACAAAACAACATTCCACACCACGCAGCTTTACAGAACGTACATAGATGGTACTTATACCGAATTGCTGCAGTCAACATCGGTTGTAAGTCCAACACCAACACTTGATGATCACCATGGAATGGAATCCACTGCACACATACATCGATTTGGTTCTTTGAATTCTGGAAAAGTAAGTAACTAACAAACTATTCAAAACCTTGTACAAAGAAATAAATGTTATTCTGTAAATTACAATTGATAACATGTTTTTAATGGAATTAAATATTGGAATACAGTGAAACAAATTGCTAAATTAATCACTACTTTGTTAAATTAACTTTTCCAAATTAAATTATATATTGAAAGTGGTTTAATAGCTAATTATTGAATAGTTATAAAAGTTTTTATTTAATTAAATTAAATTTTATTTACTTTTAAATTAGTACAATTACTCCTCTTGTTTTAAACCACTTAATGAATAAGGAAAATTAAAGTTAATATCATATTCCCCAGCGCACCCATTAAGCGTATTGCATGCTAAATTTCAGAAAAAAATTTAAAGTTTTGTACAATTTTTCCTTAAAAATATTGAAATCAATTTAACTAAATCAGAGTATAACTCGAAAAGTATTATAGAGTCAAGGCATTGACCCTTTATCAAGTTATATAAATATATATTTATTTTTTCTTAACTGTAGTAGAAATATATGTCGAACTGTAGTAGGATTCCGCTATAAAGGTTTTAAACAAACAGACAAAAATCTTGTCTTTCACAAATAATTTTCCTTTAAGAAAAATTTTGTAACGTCATTCAATCCCAGTTTCGAAGCAACTTTAGTATACAAATTTGTCTTCAAATAACTTATTACACGAGAATCACTGGATTCACACAACTTGTACTTCAAGTATTTTGCAATCAATGGCTATCTTTTGAAAAAATTTTAACGAATGAAATACATTGTACTGAAAATAACATCAATATTGTTCCCATCAATTATTTTTCCCATTATATAATTGTTCCTGAAGCAGTTTCGTATAAATCGGCCTACCTATCATCTGAAAACTAATATAGTTTTGGATTTAAATTTACATTTAATTGATTTTATTTACTAATACATTATTTAAATATAAAACAAATTAAATGATCAGAAGTTTGAGAATTAAAATATATGCTATACAGAAAAATTCTTAGCTAAATTATTGAAATAAATACTTTTTGTAGTAATATAACCAAAGCATATTTTTGTTCTATTAAACCTCCAAAAAAAACCATTAAGTTTGAATCAAAGATATAGTCATGCTTTAAAATCAACATTTGGGAAATCTTTGGTGAATGCAGTTTTGCAAGTAATGAAAATTTTAATATAATAAAAAAAAAATGTTTTGAATAAATATAATTTCACGAAAAAAAGAATTAATGTTAGAAATTCAATTTTAATGTAATCAAATTTTAGAGGAATAATTTATTTCAAGATCTTGGTTTTCATAACTTGATTTTCAAAATATTATATATATAGCTAATGCAAGTGCATTAACTACACAAGAAAACAATGTTCTTTTCTATTCATTAGTTTAAAATTTAAGACATTAGTATATAAAATCCAATATTTAAAATAAATAATTCATATTTTATACAACAGAAATGCTTAAATAATAAAGGACTAAAAACATATTAAAAAAATTTATTTTCCAAAAATTTTTACTGCATGAGAAATAGTTAATTGTATATATCTTAAAGAATAACAATAATATCTTTAAATTATAACATTTCACAAAACATTCTAATTAAGTAAGCTATATTTTTCATTTAAGGTATATTTGACTGCTGTGAATGAACCTGTATCCAGTATGAGTTCTTCTGTTGGTGGAATGGAAGGTGCTGTGAAAATTTCTGGAACATTCCTTCCTCCTACTGGAGAAATAACTACGAAACATTTCGGTTTAGATATTACAGCTAGAACAATAGGCACATTATATCCTGATAAAACAGAATCCTCTATTATTGTTGTAACAGGAACTGCTGGAACATTTGTTCATCGAGATCATACATCTGAAGCTACGTATCCAGTTTATACAGGATCATACATCAGCGGATTTGAAGATCCGACAACTTACAAATTCTTCTTCGGAAATCATCCACTAACGTCAAACGTAAAAGTTATATTGCCAACAAAAGTTCTTGAAATTCATAGTTCTAGTGAAATATATTTAACTGAAGAAAGTGAGCTTCGAGGATCATTGACAAGAAGAAATGATGATAACGTCAATGAAGATTCTTTTAAAGATTCGAATGACAATGGTGACTCTAAAGAAATCAGAAATACTGATAGTAAAGAACTTTATGCTTCAGTGTCTGTAGCAAGACCAATAGCAGTTACTCGTTATTTGCAACCGTCTGCATATCCTGAAATAAATAAAGCTGTATTAGCAGTTGCTGGAGATAATACAATTGGAGTAATAGGTAATATTCGAAAGCCTCAAACAGAACATACATTAAGAGGACATCAAGGTTATTTTAGGCAAGGCAGAATGCACAATCCTTCTCTAACAGGTAGAAGAGTTGGTCAAGGTGGAACTTCGATCATAACCGATCAGTTCTTTTTTCCGGGCCATCGAATAGAAACTTCAATAATTGGAGATCCCGCGGATGCTTACTACAAAGACATTAAAGATATAAGTAATGCATATTATGACGTGAATAATTTCAGCTTGCGTGACGAGTTAAAAAAAATTGTTCGGCCAACTGTGGTTAAAGACAAACGACTTACCAGAACAGTTGGTCTGTATGGACCTATTTATGAAATGGATGACCTGAAAAATGATTTCATTTCGTCGACTACAGAAGACCAAACTATATTCAATACTAAAAATTTAAATGACAAAACTGATAATAAATTTACTACAACATTATATGGATTTGCAGAATTCAGCACTTTGATATCTGGGACTCATTACGTATTTCTTCCTGCTTCAACAAGACCCCGAACTTTTACACCTAAGGTAACAAGAACAAGTTTTTCAAATGGCATTTCTTCCATTATTAGCAATCGAGATCACGATAAAACTATGAATACAAATCCTGAGGCCTTTTTTCGCAAACCACTTTTTGGTACCGAGACAAGGGAATTCATATCACAAAAGTCAATGTTCACTTCTACAGTAAAAGAACCAATAGAAATTCAGAAAACAATGTTTACATCAACAGTTATGACAAAACAATATTCAGACGATCAAACAAGAGGTAGAAAAATCGACGATACTTCTGTAACAATAGTAGCTGAAACATTGCCTTTAAATTTGGCAACTGTGTATTCAGGTGATGAGGTTCGCACAACAACACCTGATGAAAATACTTTATCCTTAAATTTTAATATTTTAGGAAAACATACTTTGATGACTGAGAATTCATTGGATGTGAGTGAAATAGTTGATGAAACAATTCAAATAGAAAATTCAGAATCTCATTATCCTACTGGCTTAGTCAGTTCGATAACTGGTACAGAAATATCAGATGGCACAACAACTCATTGGAAAACGTTAATATATGGTACATATATTGATGACACTTATGCTCACATTATTGAAAGTACTTCAAGCATTTTTTTTACTGTATCAAAAACAGTGAACCCTGAAGAAACATTAATAAGTGGAGAAACTGCAAGTAAAGGTCAAAGTAATGAAGAAAAATTAGCTATGTCTGAAAATTCAAATGAATTATCTTCCTCTTTAAGAGAAAGCTTCGCAAAATCTGATCTCACTCTAGAAGCATTATCATCAAATTTTGCCACACCAAAATTAGAAATTTTAACATCTGGTTTTATATTGCCTACTAGTGAAGATAAAGTAAGTTCTCCTACATCAAATATTCCTAAAATCACTTCTAATTTAAGTAATGAATTAACATCAGACATGAAAACTGAAATGTTAATAATTACTCCTAGCATAAGATATGCGGATATTATGGAATCATCGATATCAGAAAGTACTGACTCTCCCACCACAAATGATGCTACACATATACTTACCGATAGCTTTATTCTTCCAGATAGTGTTGAAACAAGTTCTATCAAATCGTTGGATGATATTAGTAGTACACATTTGGAAAAAATTATTGAAAGTACAACTATTACTGATTCAACAGAAATGCAAAATTCTCTTTTAGAAAATATCACTAAAAATGCAACAGAAGTTTCCGAAGATGTTAAAGCAACAAATGTTATGTTAGATCTAAGGGACGAAAAAAATGTTTCTGAACACTATAGCACATTACAGGAACCAAATATAGCATCATCTATTGTTTTATTGACTGGAGACTTTATTCTCCCTGTTATGGCAACTATAGAAGATAATGGTGATACAGATAAAAACAGTAAAGAAACAAAAGCAATTACTGATAGTGTTAAATTAACTGATTCCTCCTCTATTTTAGATAAGGAGTTTGAATTTAATTCACCAAGTATTATCACAGATGGTTTTATACTTCCTGGAGCAGAAACATCTGTTTCTGTCAGTGAAATCAAACCAACACCTGTTAATGTTTTACCTTCCTCAGCGTTATTGAAAGCGGAAATGCTTGATTACTTGAATGAACCAGAGACTGAAGCTCGTAGCGCAGGAGAAGAAGAAAAAATAATTCTTGCAGATGAAGACATTAAGCACCAATCTTTTTCTGCTTCAAAAGAAAGCATGGAAGAAACACAAAAAGACAAAATTGTTTCTAACCCTATTGCAACAAGAACAGCAAAATCTTTAATAGTAAACTCAGACGAACTTAGTCATCGAAACATTGAAGAGATACTTCCTTCTATTGTTTTTCCGATAACATATTACACAACCTCAACTTATTTTACCACTTATTTGTCTGATGGTAATACCGTTGTGTCCAGTAGAAAAGAAACTGTTTCAAATGTCTATACTGATAATGAACAACTTCGGTTAGCTAAACTTAATCCAACTGAAACTATTTTAGTACCAAATACAATTTCGCCAAGTAAAACCGAAGATCCAAATGAAGGTTTAACGACATTTACATATTTCACGACTTTTTATAAGGATGGCTCGAAGATCGTATCTTCAAGGGAAGAAACGGGAAGTGATTCATTTAATGAAGTTTCAACCAAGGAAACTGAAACGAAACCATCCTATTCTATTTTAACTTATCCTACAACATATTATACTACCTTGACTTATTTCACAACATTGTTAGAAGGTACTTCAACTAAAATTATCACGAACAAAGCAGTCATTTCTAATGTTATTACACCATCAATTGATAATGAAATAAGCACAAAAATACCTTCCATTCATGAAACAAATCCACCAAATTCAATTACTGTTACTGGAGCTATACCTACTACATATTATACAACATATACTTACTATACCACATTTCATAAAGACGGAACAACTTCCGTAAGTACTACATACAAAACAGTATCAAATATTTTACATGGAAGGGAATCTATTTCTACTACTCCTGTTTCAGCAGAAGACAAAACAACTTTAGTTAATGGCAATGATATTTCAAAGCCAAGCACTTATTATACAACGTTTACTTATTTCACAACACATTTTAAAGATGGAAATCCTATTGTTTCTAGTCGTGAGGAAGTTATTTCAAATACGGAAAATTTAGAGTCAACCATACCAACAAACATTTTAACTAGACGAGATGGTGATGTTATTGATCCACAGAGAACAACGTTCTATACAACCTACACGTATTATACTACTGTTCTTAAAGAAGGATCAACTTCAGTAATTACTAGAAAGGAAACCATTTCAAATATTTTGGATGAAAGCATGATGAGTTCTAAAGAAACATTTACAACGACAGCTACTCCATCTGTATCTTTAACAGCAACGCCGGTCGTTAAAACATATTTTACAACATACACATATTACACAACATATCTTAGAGATGGTAGCCCAGTAATTTCAACCAGAGAAGACACTCTCACAAATTTCGTAACAGAAAACCATATGAATGACTTATTGACATCTTCAGTAACACCTACTAGGAGTTTTACAACGTATTATACCACTTTAACATCCTACTATACTTTATATTATGATGGAACACCATCAGTAAATACTGTATTCAATACATTAACAGATGTAGTTGCTTTACCCAATTCTATTCAAAGTCCACAAATTTCTCTTTCTGTTTCACCTACTATTACAACTTATTTCAAAACGCATACTTACTATACTACACTTTATAATTCTGGATCTCCTATTGTATCAACAAGAGAACAAGTAACAAGTAGAATTGTAACAATTGGTGAAACAAAAGATCCTGTTACTATTGCTCATGCAGTGACACCCTTTAAACCAGAAGATTCTGCAAATGTACAACCAACATCTATGTTAACAAAAACTTACTATACAACATACACATTTTTTACAACTTACTTGTATAAAGGGCAACCATCAATTTCAACGAGATTGGAAACTTCCACAAATTATCTCACAGAAACCATAACGCCTTCTCCTATCATTTCATTGACAGAAACTATGACCTCTTTTATTGATTCTGATTATTCAGCAAATATCAGAGGTTCTTTAAAAGAAACTAATAATGATATTGCTATACTTTCTGATACGAAGAAAAACGCCCATTTTACAACACCGTTACCGGTTGAAAGTTATTCTGTCTTAACAAATAGTGAGTCTGAAAACAGCGATAATTTATTGAAAAGTAAAGATAATGCAGAAAAACAGATTGAAGGCAGTACTTTTTTGATGTCTTCTAATACTTTACCAAAATTTCATAATACTGCATTTACAACTTTTACATTTTACACAACATCTCTTATAAATGACACTCCTGTAGTAAGTACTCGATACGTGACATCAACAAATCTTATTGCAACTAGCACATCAATAACTGAAATTATGTCTAGGCCAACTTCTGACTTAGATGAAGCTGAAGGAGGTTTGCATGAAAATAGAGTTCATCCTACTCCTGTTGTCACTTATTACACAACACATACTTACATTACAACTACTATTGAAAGTAACGGTGAAACAAAATACATAACAAAAGAAGTTGTAGCTTCAGCAACAACAAATCCTCAAATAAAATCTGACACCAAAGCTGAAATATCAACATCACCCTGTTGCACGCACGCTACACAATATCCATATACATTTTACACCACGTATACATACTACACTACAAGATATCATGGGGAAAGACCAATAATCAGTACCAGGTATGAAACTATAACTAACGTTGTTAAAGCTCCAGTAACAAGTAATATAGAACTGCAAACAATATCTGAAAATATTGAAAGAAAATCCAACGCCGCAATAACTGATGCTTCAACAACTCAATCTATTTATACAAATGAAATAAGTATTTCAACAACTCAATCAGCTACACCAACATATGAGCTTGCTTCACCTCGGGATAAGAATATTCCATCAGAAAAATCAGAATTAAAAATTGAAAAGGAAAATACAACTTCTCCAAATATAGAAAGGAATGAAACAAATTATGAAATAAAAAATGAAGAAATTCAGCCAATAAGAGAAAAAGACAAAAGCAATTCGGAAATATATGACCTCAGAAAAAAAGTACTTAATTTAACTTCCATTGATGCAAGTGATGATGAAAATAATGTGTTCACGACAACATCCGATAAACTAACATCATTAGAGACTACATCAGATATAATTTCATATTCAATATTATCTACTGAAAAGGATATTGCAACAGAAAGCTTAGAAAATGAAACTAATTCAGCAAGTACATCAGGAACTATATTTTCTACTACAGAGCAAGAAACTACTTCTACAACAGAAGCTCCGAAAAAAAGTATTTTTGCAAGAAGGAGAAACAGACCTGCATATAAGCCCAGACCCTCATTTCGTTCTTCTACAACTACGACTGCACCTTCCACCACAAAATTTACTGAAAAAGATAAAGACATTTCTACAAGGAGTCCTTTGACAACAATTAGACGTAACACTAGTCGTATATTATTTCGCAGACCTAATTCTAGTTCTAGGCCTAATCCCCTTCAACGACTTAGACCTAGAAGACCAATTCTATTAACAACCACGGATGCGAGTATTGAAGAAAGTAGTCAATTCAGGCGAAAGAGATCATTTTATAATGTGGACACTAACTATGAGCTAAAACCTCTCACAAGAAATCTTCTAACGACACTAGATGAAGATAATAATGAGGGAATAACAAAAAACAATGATTTAATTTCGGGTATTGAAAAAGATGCTGTTCTAAAAGAAGAACAAAAGTTAGGTATCATTAGATCAATGGATTCAAAAGTAATTAATAATGGAGTGGTTACTGTTTATGGAACTGAAATTCATGGCACTTTTATTAATGGCGTGTATGCACAAGTGGTCAAAAGTAATGTTCGTATTTATTCAGATACATCAAATGAAATTGAAAAAACATCAACACCTACATTACCGACGACATCAAGTAAAACAATTGAATCAAAAGTTGTTGGACTTGTTTCTTCAAAGATCAGTACAGCAGTGAAAGACGGAATAACCACAGTTTATACAACCAACACTTATGGAACATACATAGGAGATGTATACGCTCATTTAGCACAAACAACATCAAGTATTATTAAGCCTACGCCTGTTACTCAAACACAATATCCAACTGGACTTATATCCTCTTTAACTCGTAAAGATGAAAATTATGGAACGACTACTTTATGGACGACTTATATTTATGGTACTTTTGTCAATAATTACTATGCTCATATTGCTTCGACATTTTCAAACGTATACGCAAGTAATCAACATACCAATCCTACCCCAATTCCATCAGAAATTCAGAAGCAAGAATTATCAAATACTTTGGCAGATTCCAAATTCGCAACACCGACAGCAAGATCTGTTGAAGACTTTAACCGATATAAAACTGGCTTTTTGTCTTCTATTGTTTCTGAAGAGGAAAAAGATGGAACTACGACTCAATATACAACCAATATTTATGGAACTTTCATTGGTCAGCATTATGCAAAACATGCCAAAACAATGTCAACAGTAATTAAACCTTCTCCTTCTGAAACTTCAACAAGATCTGTGGGATTGCTTTCTACTATAGTGAATAGCATAGTAAATCAAAACACAGCAACAATATACAAGACTGAAATACTTGGTACTTATATTGGACAGCATTATGCTCAGTTAGCAAGAACATCAACAGAATACAAAATCCTCCAAAGTTCATCCGCAGAGCCCAAACCTTCATCAGAAATGTTTCAGAAAACTGGTCTTCTTTCATCTAGTGTTATTCGCAGTGAGGTGAATAGTGGTACAACAACTATGCATCTAAATGAAATATATGGTACATATATTGGTAATGCATATGCTCATATTGCAAAATCGACATCAAAAATTATTCAACCTACTGAGAATGATAAAACTCGTTCTACAACGATTGGAGAAAATCTGCAGAAAACTGGACTAATATCATCAAATGTTAAAACAGAAGTAAATGATGGTGTAACAACATTACATATTTCAGAAGTTCATGGGACTTACGTTGGTAACTATTATGCGCATGTCGCTAGGAGGACTTCAACAGTATTACCATTAATTCCAACTCCAACAAAAACTTCAGTAACTCAATCTCAGACACCAACAGCTATTAAAACTGAAGGTTTAGTATCTTCTGATATAAAAACCGAGGTTAATCAAGGAATTACTACATTACATACTAGAGAAGTATACGGTACATTCATCAATGGATATTATGCGCACGTTGCTCGAAGTACGTCAAACATAATTACTCCTACAGTAACTTCTACTCAGTTAAACACTGGTTTAGTATCTGTATTAACAAGTACAGAAATAAACTATGGCACAACCACTTTACACACCACTGAGATTTATGGTACAAGAATTAATGGTTTCTACGCTCATATTGCCCGCAGCACTTCTAATATAATTACTGATACAACAACATCTGCTACTTTAAATGGAATATTAGGCATAATATCAACTACCACATCAACTGAAGTAAATTATGGAGTAACAACTCTCCACGGGATGAGTGTTATAGGAACTGAAGTCGATGGAACCTATGCCCAAACAATCAAAAGAACTTTTTCAATTATTTCTACACCTGTAATCTATCCTGAAGAGTTAACGTCACCAATTGTGACTAGTGTAGTGAAAGTTACTTCTACACCGGAGTCAAAATTCATTAACATAGGAAGTGCAAAGGATGAATTAAACACAGCAATCGTGAATGAATTGGATAATGGGAATCAGTACGTTTCTTTGGCGGAAGAAGTTGAACTAGCCGCAAAATCAATTAGCGCTCAAGAATTCGATTTGATAAGTCCTGTCAAATCAGAAATCGAAGCTAGCAGTACTATAAATCAAATTATTCCCTCTATCTTATTATCACCTGTTATAGACAAAAGTGAAATTTCCTCTTCAGAAGATCTTAATAGAAAAAATGAGGAAAATAGTACACTTGTTTCTTCAGTAGAAACTACAACTGAAGTTAATGTTCCAACAAAAAAGATTGAAAAAGTAACCAAGCCAGCACTAGATGATTATGATGAATATAATGAATTCGCAGAAAAAGTATATAAGGAAAAAGAATCTAATCCTCAGAAACCAAATTCTCAAGAGCAAAATACGCCTCGTAAAAACAAAACACCACTGATATCCTCATCTAGAAGTTCTGATTTGAATGATGATTACGATGATTATGGATTCGAGGAAGATTATGATGATTTTGGAGAAAGAAAATCAAGTCAAAAAGTTACACCAAGCTTGACAACTTCCCAATTTAAAAACACTAGGCAATCTAAGCGAAAATCTTCAACTTATAGTAATAAAGATTATGACGAATATGATGATTATGACTTCAACGAAACTGAAAAAGTGTCTACAAAATTTTCTAAAATTACAGATACATCTACTTTAAAAGAAACCCCTTCTTCTTCAGTGAGAATTAGACCATTTACTGGCAGAGGTCGTCCTACATTTACCACAACAGTTAGATCTTCAACAAAAGCTTCTTATACTATTCAGTTCCGTAGACCTAGTAGAACTCGTAATTCCAGGGCATTTGGGCAACGATCAGATAGTGAAAATGATTTTGATGATGAATTGAATGAAGAAGAAGAGGACGATGAAGGTGATATTGAAGCAAGTGAAGCTATTGTAACTACAGCTACACCTCAAGTATTGTCATTAAATAGAAGAAAACCTTTCGGTTCTAATAGGCAGTTACAATTTGGAAGAAATTCGGCCTCTTCAACGACTGCTCGACCAATATCACTAGGAAGAAATAGGCGGCCTTTCGGAAGATCAACTTCAAGCCCATCTCCAACTCCTGCGATAAAAGAAATTGATCCTGATTACGAAGAGAATACTACAGATGATGATGATTTCGATGAATATGATGATATAAACGATAAGAAAGATACGAATAAATATAGAAATTTCCGTTCAACTCGTAGACCTCCATCCAGGCTAACTAGATTTGGGGAGAGAAGAAGTGCCTCAAATAAAAGAGGATCATTCCGCCACAGGGAAGATGAAGAAACTGAAAATGATGATTTTGATACAACCACACCTAATTACAGAAATTCAAGAAATAGAATAAATCCACGAAAACCTTCGAGAGGTCGATATAATAGGAATAATTCTCCATCCCTAAAAGCATCTTTTAATTCAGTAAGTCGGGATGAAGATGATGATTCTCAATCACTTCAACCAATCAACAGAATTCGAAATAATAATCGGAATCGCAGGCCATCATATAACCCAAGAACTCGAAGACCATCAAAGACTATGAGTGAAACTGAGACTATAAGAAAACCATATTTAACGGTTACTTCTGTCGTAACAACCGTGAAAACATTACCAATATATCATGGATTCAGAACTTCATATGCCACTCTGACAACCACCGCATTAGATACAAGCGTCATCAGCCCTACACAATATTCGGAGGTTATAAGTGATGGAATTACGAAAACTTTGTTTTATTCTCGAACTGGTTACCCAGATGGTATAGAAAATCTTCATACAACAATTACTGAAGTAGTTGTTACAACAACTTCTTTAGCTTCAGTTAAATTAGTTCCTATTAAAATTGGTTTTAGCACAAGAACTGATACAATTACAGATATCCAAGTTCTCACAACATTGTCTACAGTATATAGTACAATTACACCTGATGCACCATTGCCCACTGCTTTTCCACAACAGTTTCAACCTAATTTTTATCCACAAATTGCACCACAGAATCCAGATTTTGGATTAGTGGCATCTGCTAATTCTTTTGTTACCACTCAAATAGTCACTTCTACCACAGTAGTCCCAATTATTTTGCGAGGAAGAACGATTTTAAGCACGCTAACTACAACATCAACTGCTGAATCTACTGTTGTGCAGACTGTGCATATACCTCAGTCAGCACCTAATTTTATCCCTCAACCATATTTTGCCTTTCAGCCGTTAACTACGTTAATAACTCTTTACGTAACTGGAGAATATGGAGAACTAAAACCGGTAGTTACTACTGTAACTGTTCCATTATATCAACAACCAGTATTCCATACAAAAGTTGCTCGCAGTTTGCAACAAAATATTCCATCAGAATATACATTAAAAACTGCAGATATTGTGGATTTACAGTTGATGTCTTCCATTGAGAAAGATAATACTAGAGATATAGATATCGACACCCATTATGACCAACTTTTAAGCTCAGGATTGGAAGAGATAAATGATTTATCAGAAGTAACAAATACAAATCGTAAAACAGAGCCATTAGATAGTACTAAATTTTCAGAAATCCCTAATCTAGTCACTTCTTATGATGTAACAACTATTTCAAAAGGCCCTTTGACAGAAATATATGAACAAAAAGTTACGATTAATATGAATATAAACGAAGGAATTGGTAACAAGAATGATATCCAGCGAAGTAAAGATACATATGGATTAGAATCAAGCTATAATTTTAGAAAATTGCAGCAATTTGATGACGATGAAATATTGGATTATTATCAAACATCTTCAACGTTTCGACCACAAAGAGATTTTACTAGGTTAAGGAGACCACCAGCAGGAATAATACTTGCAACTGCAGTTAATGCAGGTACAATTATTCAATCTTCAACTCAAAATGTTCCCCCGAGAAGTAGGGCTCGTCAGTTACCACCCACCAGAAGACCGCCTGGTGAGGACAGTGATTTCACTTCTGCAAACAGTAATACAAGGAATGGTGTTCAATCATCACTTCGAAGAGGATCTTTAAGACGTCCAGAAAACAATTTTAGATCTTTCATTGAGAGACCAGCTTCAGTTCCTTCTAATTTAGACAATGAGTTGGTTGCTCCAAGGGAAACATATTCATCATTTCGACCTTATAGTCCTGTAACACCAGTTGATGAACTTATAAGAATCAGGAATTTACAGAGATCCCCTCAAAATGTAGATAACAACAGAAACAGATTTGCCAGTTCTGTGATTGACGATGATAACTTTGATGGCTTTCGTCCAATATCAAATCCATCTGGATTAAGAAGAGGGCCGGGACCAGCAATCGATGAATCTGATATTCAGCCAGAGTTTAGCTCGAGATCACGTAGATTAAGAATCACAAGACCAGTGAATGGCCTGAACACTCTTAGTGGTGGAATAAGAAGAGTAACAAGATTAAGATTTTCTGATCCACCAACACCAACTTCCAAAACTGAAGAAATTTTAACTAAACCAACAGTGAATTACAACAATGAAGAAATTCTTTCTGATTCTTTAAGTAATGGTGATGAAATATTTTCAGATGACACTATAGAAGAAAATGAGCCAATTTCTGTGATCAGTAGTGCTAGTATTTCAGGAGAAATCGGTAATCGAAGGACTGTTGTCCGAAGACTACGACCTTCATTTGTACCAGGAGATGGAAGTGGTCCTAGAAGACCAGTTGTTGTACGCAGAACGAAGCATAATGATCATTTAAGTTCAGCTTTGCCTTCTTTAACCGAAGATTCTACAACAGTTTTAAAAACATCTTTCCAAGACAAAAGTATATCTTACATAGAATCCAGTGTACCAACTTTAGAGAAAAGTACCGATCATGTTATTTCGCCTAAAGAGTCAACAAAACCTCCATTAAAGAAAGTGATTCGTCTTCGGAAGCCTGAAAATAATGATTCAGTTCAATCAGGACAAATTAGAAGAGTTGTAGTTAGCAGAAGATTACCAGAAAGTGAAACTACCCAGTTAAATGCGTTGCAAGGAAGAGGACCAGTTTCTGACTCGGATACTGGAGAAAATGAAAGGAAAAATAATGAGCTTGTTAATGATGTTACCGTAACAGCTGAAGATGAGCATGATAATGATGACAATAACAAAATATCAAAAATTGAGAAGAATTCACTCGTATACAGTGAAGTTCCTACATCAGTTTTTCCAACAAAATTGTACCCACTAACTTATTATACTACTCTAACATATTTTACTACATTTCTTCATGGATCAAATACAAATTACGTTAGTAGAGAAGCTGTTTTTTCAAATGTTATAGAGCAAACTCTTAATCCAAGTTTGATAAATGTTATCAAATCTCATAGTGGTCTAATTTCGACTACTGGAGCTGATGGTCTTTTACTTTTAGCTTCAAGAACTTTAGGAGATACAACCACTATAGTAAATTTAGCATCAAAACAAAATATTTACAACAGCGAAGCCTTTCGAATTCTGAGTGACTTACCCGATATTATTCCCACTAGCTCTTCTCACATATCAATAAGTCCTTCCGAACAGCTACAGGGTGATTTTAAAAGAACATATATCAATGAAATAGCCAGCTTGCATAAGACATATTTAACTTTATTTACATACTCATATACTTTCTTTGATGGAATAAATAAAAGAGAATCGACCAGAGCAGAGACCATGACTAAAATTAATTCAGATCCAAGTCAATTTCTTACAGAATCTATTGGTTCATATGTAAATAATGAAGGTTTTGTAACAATTGCTCCTGAAACTAGAACTGTACATCTTGGTTCTAGAGAGGTAGAAGGAACTACGACGGAAGTCAATTTAGGTTTAAGAACTTGGATAAAATTTGATAACGTAAGAAACGTAGCCATAGATACAACAACACAACCGTTTCAATACATTACTCCTTCAAGGACTGCTTCTCCGGAAATAGTTCCCGCTGCTTCAACATCTACGAAATTTCCAATGTCAAGCATATATATAGAACCTTCATATTCCATTGATAATGAACTATATGAGACAAAAGAACGAATGTCAACAACGGTTACTACACCTTTATACCCTAGTGATATCGATCCAGCTTCAAATATTGCTGCTGACCCAAAACAAGTGGTAAAAGTAACATCTGTTATTCACAAGCCTGGTATGCCACTGAGAAGCGGCGTTTTTGTGCCACGACCTGGAGTACGCGTTCGAGTCAAACCAGTTGGATCTAGGCGTGTAGTACCCAGTGACTTAGCCTCTTCATTCGATTTATCATTTGATGTCAACAATTTAGCATCAGAACAACCTAATTTAGAATTATCTTCACCACAATATATTCCACCTGATTTGAATATGGGAGTCGTTCCCACTCCAGTTTTAGATGAAGTATATTTGACTACGGTGATGTCTTCAGATGTTCTTGACGGAATCAAAACTGAAGATTATGAAGAAGTTGAAGATGCTTCTCCTTCAGATGAAGGTTCTGCGCCATCAAGAACAAAATTGAAAGTCACAGTCAGGCGACAAAGTGAGAGCATCAGCAGAACTCATACAAGATTTGTTCTACCATCTAGATTTGAAATAACAAGTAGACCACGATTTTATGTGGTTACACGAACAGGTACGGCAAACGTTTCATGATTTTAATTGAGTTATAACATTTTACTAATATTTTTTATTCGTAATTATAATGTTTTTATTAAAAATGATAAAATGTGCGCAGTTGTTTGATAAAATTCAATTACAATAAAAGTTCTCATATCTGAGCTTCATCAAATCTTAAATCAATCTGTTCAATTAAGTATAAAATTATTTCTGGAACAAGTTTTAAATTTGCAAAATATTTATTGTTCGAAATTTCTGCTAAGCTTTTATTTGTGTGAATATAAAACATAAGCATATGAAGTAATTTATGATTTAAAAATTTCATAAAAGTTTTTGAGATTAAATTTAAAATGTTCATGATTAAGCAACTGAATGTCCAATATTTGCAAAACCCAGGTATGTGACATTCTGCTATATTTTTTAGCTTTTTTGTTAACTTTATATAATACGTTCTGTTCAACATTGCTGAAGTCAAATTATTAACTTTGATACATAACTTTAAAATTTCTCATCAATAGAAACAAGTGAAAATTTTTATCTGATTTTGTATCGATTATTCATTAACTTCTATATTACTGATCCATAACTTTTAAATTAAACTGCTTTTGCATAAAGGAAATGTTATAAATTACTAATTTTTGTATAAAAAAATTTTAATTTATAATATTAAGTAAAAATCAAGTGGAGTTTTGACTAGATACTTGTTCTATTAAGCATATAAATTTAAGTAATTTGTGTGAATTTTTACCATTAAAAATCTCCAGCTGTTAACTCAGATATCATGAAAAATACAAGCAAAAAGAAGTTAACTATTAGTTTCGGAAATATAAATGTTTCGCCTGGCATTAACAAGCAGTGATTAAGCGTTTTCTGATACAACCCATGTAGAGTTGATGTGATTTTTGATTCTAGTATAAAATATAAAAAAAGTAATTGGTATTTATATAAATGAGTTATACCTTTACAGTTATATTGAGATCTAGTACATTCATAATGAAGAATTAATAAAGTATTTTAGATTACATTATTTATATATTTTTAGGCATTCTAATTTTTGTTTAGTATTATTTAGAGTTAAGGTTGAATAACGTCAAAACTTGTAATAGAAAATTTACTGGCTAAAATACTGCTAAATTACTTGCTAAAATACTGTTAATCATTTGCTTTATAGGAGCTCTTGGTGTCGTTTCTAACACTCAGCGACCATTCACTGTCAAAATCAGCAGGAAAGTTAAACCATCTTCAACTGAAATTGGATTGCCGTCCACGACAGTTATCTATGATACGTATACAACACTTACATCTGTTCCAGTAATTTTTGGATTAGATACCAGCTACAGAAATGTTTTGCTCACTACTTCTTCACCCATCACAGTATCTTTTGTCCCAACTACGGCATACGAGTCGGACCTGCCTATAGCACCTTCCACGGTGGTCTTCACATACTTCACAACTACCACATTTACTATACCATACATAGATGGTGACCAGACACTTCTGACTACATTAGAAGAAACTAATTCACGAATTGTAACTCAAACTATAGGTAAGATTATAAATTTTATGCTACACATATTAACATCATCATATATTGTATTAGTGTTATTAAACATAAAGTAACTGAAAAACTACCTAGTGTTTTTCTTTTAAGCATTAGGTAATTTTTCAGTTTCTATGAAATAATTATAATTGCAATAATGAACATAGAATATTAGTTGACTGATAGTTGAAATTTAATTTTGAAGACTGCTTGAAAGGGACTAAGTGCATATTTTTTAATTAAAACAAATTCTGTTTGAGACTATGAAATAAGGTATAAAGTTATTTTAACACGGAACTAGTGCTTTATATAATACAATTTTTTTATGTAATGAAATAATTGCTATTAAAGATGAATGTATGATAACTTTTTAGAGTGTAAAATTCTGGCGTAACTAAAGATATTTGTGTGGACATACTATATATTACAAAATTTCTATGCTAAAAACTGAAATTATAATAAATACACCAGATTCTACTTTGAAATTTGATGTGCATAACATTAAACAAAAATAAACAGCAACTATAGAAATGCTAAATTGGTAATGGAAAAATTAGAAAATCAATTTATTTATGATAAATTACTTTTAAAGTTGAAATTATCATAATAAATTTTAGGAAAAAGAAATTCAACTATTAAATACCAATTTTCACCCCATATAATACATATTTTCAATTTGCCTTATTTTAAGTTAAAGTTTCATTATGCTTATTTCTTATTTATTTTAAAAACAGCTAGAATAAATAAGGCAGTGAAAAATAAATATATTAAAATTTTTCTTTTAATAAACGTACTATAATTATAAAATATTATATTTTTACTCCTAATAAAAAATAGAAGTAAATGAGTTTAACGTATTGAATTTAAAATTTTGATAACGCAAAGTATATGAGAAAACATTAATATTTTGTTTTTTGATTACTTTATTATCCAATAATCAATATTATTTTAACTGCAAAAATTAGTTATCTAAATTGTTCTTAGCAAAAAAAGAACTACTTACCGAACATAAAATACCATCAATATCTCTTAAAGAAAATTACCTAAGAGTTGTATAAACAAATTCACATTTTACGGTAAGTGGTATTTATATTATTTGCAGTGGAGTAGAAAATTAGTTGTCAGGAATCAAATAATGCAAATAAAAAACAATCAAATATTTAAAATAACAAATTCAAAGAAAATAATCAAATTAAAAAAAATTACCTGTGAATAGAAGATAAGTGTTTTTGAAGCGAAAGAGAAAGATTATTTGCTTTTTAAATGAAAATGTTTTGTCATGACGAAATTTAGCATATAAAATTCCAAGAATAGTATTCAGAAATTCTGTTATTTTTATACATTCTTTTCTACTAATTACCTTGTAAATTAGTTTCAAATATTGAAGTCATAAAATATTTTAATTAGCAAATAGAATTACCGTGCAATAAATGTTTTCGTAATCATTTTTTTCAGATGGATTAGACACTCTTTCTTATTCTACTGTTTCAAGAACACCTTATTTTGAAGACGTATCTTCTGTCGTTCCAGTAACAAGTGTGGAATTTGGATTTGATGGTCCTATCACTCATACATTATCATCTGGTGAGTATATAAGTTATATTATTTCATATGGTGAAAGTACCTTGAATTGAACTAAATCTCATAAATAGTGTATTTGTATGCTAATCATATTGATACTCACTGGCGCAGCTTGTCCTTTTTGACCTTGCTCCACAAAACCCAACCAACCAACCCACCATATTGATACTGACATGTCAATACACAATTTTATTCCTCATTATATATAAAGATAGAGAATTTATACAAAATATATCATTAAAACATAATATTTTAGTATACTGGATTTAATTTTATTCTAGTTTCTATCATTTGCTTATAATCATTTTGAAATGCTTCATAGTAGTTTTAGATTTTAATAATGTTTCCTTTTTTACAGTTCCATTCATTCCAACTTATGAAAATGTACCTAAAGAAGCTGAAGTGATACCAACGAAAGATTTGTATGAAACAAAAACTTTCTACACAACGTACACTTTCTTCTCCACTTATACAGCTGGATCAGAACCCATTGTTACTAGCTCTGAACAGATTGTCACAAATGTTGTTACTGTACCTTTAACAACAGATGTTCTTCCTCCCTCTCCAGATAGTCCTTCGATATTCGGTCCACTTACTGTTTTTGATACAAGTGAAGCTGTTGTTACTAAAACTCAATACAACACGATCACTTTCTATGCTACCCTATTTTCTGATACCAGCTCATTTGTTACACCAATCGAAGAAGTGGAAACTCAAGTGAAAACTCTGACAGAAACCTATACCATTACCAGAACAATTCTTCCCACGCCATCAGCAACCATAGAATCGGAAGTTCTACAACCAACAATGGAAACGAGTCTTGATATCGAACCATCAGTAGTTGTTACACAAACTCTGTATACAACATTCACAAACTTTGTTACTTTATTCCAAGGAACTGATACAGTTGTTACTAATCTGGAGGAAACTGTTTCAAATATAGTTACATTAACAGTACCAGCACATGCTGCATCTTCCTTTACAACAGAGTCAACACCATCGGCAGAAACTACCTATCCAGATATTTTCAGTACATTCAGTACTACAAGTTATCCAGTTTTCACTACAAAACCAGTACTCAGTACTCAAACGCACTATCTAACATTGTTTAATAATGATGAGAGTATCTTGTCTTCTATAGAAGAGGTAGTAACGAGCTATGTAACAGAGCTAATAACTCCATCATCACCAAGTGATTTCTCAGAAAGCGTTTCTTCTGCATCTCCAGAAGTTTTGATATCTTCTAGCTTGCCTGACACTTTCGTAGAATCATTTACACCATCACCAATAGAAACAACAGAAACAGAGACAGAAATTCAGACTTATCATCCAGAGCTAGTCCCATCTATCAGAACTATTTTCTCGACACTTACATTCTATACAACTTATTACAGTGATACAAGCTCAATAGTAGCAAGTCAAGAAGAAGTATTAACAAGTTATGTGACTTTGTTCGTGCCACCATCTTTGATTACATCAACTACATCAAAAACAACAACAGAGATGGTTCAACCTACTTCAGTAATCGATCCATCTATTTTCGTATTTACAACTACAGATTACTCAACGTTAACATTGTACACGACACTGTTCAGTGGAGATGAAATTGTGGTAATATCAAGTGAGCATGTAGTTCCGGAAGTTATAACAGCAACGATTACTCCATCATCTATCACACCTTCCGAAACATCCACATCTGACGAATCTGTTTTAACATTTTTAACAACATTCACTTATTATACTACTTACTTCAGTGGTACTGATCCCGTTATTGCTTCTAGTGAAAGTGTTGTTACCCAGTTTGTTACAATAGAAGCTCCTTCCTTATCAACTACTTCGGAAACCATAATTGAATCAACACCTGTTATTGAAACAATCTTAGGTGTTTCAACTGCAAGTGCTGGAGATATAATGAGTAGCTTTAATGATGATTTCAGTGGAATTGAAATTATTGGAGTTTCAAGTGTTGTTGCGACTGCTGTTGAATCTAATATAGAAACAAAAATTCAAATAGAAAGCAAAGTTCATTCAGAAATCCCTTCTTCTCCTTCAATTACTTATGTTCCCCAACCAGATGTTAAAGATAAAACTAGTTTTATGACAGATTTTAGCTCTTTAGTTGAAGAAAATCTGAAATCTCCTACGTTACCTATAACAACAACTGAGGATTCCACATTTATCAGTTTTAAAGATACTGAAACTACTCTCGTTCCTATTAGCTCTACAAGTGTGCTATCAGAAGAAACTGAACTAATTGGTGTTGATGGCAAAATTACTACATTGGCTGAAAGTGATGTTTTAGTGATCATTACTGGTACTGATGGCTTCGTTACGAAAGTACCTGAAATGAATACATTATCATTATCACCAGCTTATATACCAGAAACTGTAGAAGTGCCTAGTATTACAACATCAGAGATCAAGCCTGCAACAGTTATTGAATTATCTGACCTTCTTGGTGGTAATACTGCTTTTGGTGGAGACATTGGATTAACTATTCAAGACATTGTTAGTCGCATAACTGGTAAAAAGAATAAAACAGACACCGAATCTTCAACAACAGAAACAACAACGTCAGAACCAACTACACAGGAAGAAAAATTCACTCAAATGACAACAGAAAAGACAGACGTAACACAAGAAGATTCAGAAAAATCTACATTAGGTGGAATCACTGAATCATCAACAGAGGAAAGTGTTGATGACGTAGAAAATTCAGATATTACAGTAAAGAAAGATTCTGATTATCCTGTATTTGTTCTTCCCACTAAAGTTCTTAATGACAGTGCAACTTCTACATCAGAAATACTTGCCCCAGTTTATATTCCACCTACATTGAGTGTAACCAAAGAAACATCGACATCTTCAACGGATAAAATTCTAACTCCAAGTGAGAGAATAACAACAAAAAAATCACACATAATCTCAACTAGTGTCATTACTGGGGCTAGAACAGTTTTCATAGTGCCAACTAAACAAACTTCAGCTTCAGAATCTAGTAAAGATACTTATAATATATTACCAGCGACCGATGTTGAAGAAAGAGTACCAAAACTTGAAGATACCATAGAAACTAAAATAGATTCATCGATGACTACTTCTGTCAAACATTCAACTGAAACAACACCACAGCTGAAGCCTAGCATTGAAACTAGTGTTATAAGTGGAATAAGAACTATATTTTTTGGTCCTTCGAGTGATAAGGGAACTTCCTTAAAATCTTCTACCAGCACAATAATTGGACGAGCAAATGCTTCTATCAGAAAACCGAAACCTTTCACAACAATTACTAAAGATGGAGAAACTGTTATAAGTAGAACAACATCTGGTGCTACTACAATATTCTTTCCAGGGCCGATTCAGAAATATACTACTAATCCAATTTCAACTCGTTATGTAACAAGTGTTGAAAGTATTACTAGAACATTGGCCCTTACTACAACAAGAACATATTACACAAGGGATTCTACATTAACTGTACCTTCAGTTTATACCACTACAATACCACCAAGAACATTTGTATCAACCATAATTGGTTCACGAACAATACTTGGCATTTTACCAGAACCATCAGAAACAGTACAAATTCATAAGACTCTCGAACCCTCTGAGCACACTACAACAGTTACAACAACAACTTTGATTTTTAATTCAATTCCTTCTACGGTTATAAGGACATTAGTTTTGCCCACAGGAGTGCAGGCCAAAGTTACGAAATCTGAAACTGTTTCTACTTTAATTTCCTCTCCAGAACCCACTGTTTTCGATGCGGGTACAGAAAGGCCTGTAAAGCCGCCTGAAGCTCGTGATAGCACTTCCATTATGAATGAAGAATTAGTGAAAACAAATGAGAAAAGCTCTGAAGCCAAGTCAATTCAAAAGGCGAGAAATGAAACATACCTTCGCGCAGCTGGTCCAAGAATTCATGACTTCCGCCATGATGTTATTCTTGAAGAGGCTATACATAGACCACCTATTGTTGTTACAAAGAGTAGCAATCCAGAAGATGACCCCTTTTTGAATGGAAGGAACGGAATATGTGATCCAAAATGCCAGCCATATAAAAAGGAAGTATGTAAAGAGGAAAATGGACTTTGGACTTGTCAATGTAGACCTGGACATGCAAGAAGAAATAGTCATGAAATTTGTAAAGGTATGGTTATTTTATATTTTTCGTAACATCTCTGAATCAGTTAAATAAATTTTATTTACTCTTTTATATTAATAATATCTTACTGAATTTTAAAATTTATTAAGTAAAGAATTTTTTATTAACCATTTAATTCCTATTATCTTTTTAAACCATGTATACCTGTATAAGTACTTATAGGTATGACATTTCATCCATAGATCAAATTAAGCGCATTCCATTAAATATTTTTTCATAAAAATATTTGCTCTTGTGTTTCTGATATTATAGCAAAATATTTTTTCCAAACTAAATAAAACTTCAGTAATCTTGGAAGTAATAAGTTTTTGGGCGTGCTAGATAAAGCTTTTAACTGATTTTTAAACAGTCAGGAAAATGTAATATATAATATTTAAAAGTTTATGATATGATAACTGTATTCAAAAGAATTTCTAAAGATGAATATAGTACGTTAATAAAATGTGCATAACTGGACATAATCTTAGGTTCGTATCTTTTTTCTCACCCTTTCTCCTTGATCCCACAAAATAATAATGAACTCCTAAACCAATGAGTTCATTATTATTTTGTGGGCCTTTTTCATAAATGTTTTTATAGTTTTTGCAGTTTTTATCTAAAATTAAGTTTATTTGTAAATTACAAATTAAAAAAATTTAAAACCTTGAAAATAGTTTCAATAGGAACTCAATGCCTAATCTCTTCAATTTTGAAGAAACATTTTAACTCTAATACGATATATGATTTTCATTGAAGTAACTTACGCTTTAAGCCTTGAAAAACCTACTATAAAAAATTATCTATAAATTATATAATTTTGTTCATTTATGTAAGTGATGAATAAAACATAATTTATCATACAGACTAATCATGATATTATTTTGCAGAAATCCAGACATTTGTCGTTCTTCTCAAAGTTGTGAAAATGGGAAATGAAAGTATCAACTTTAGCGACAATTTGGCAAATGACGACACTCCAGAATATCAGGAATTTGCTAAGAGCGCTAAGAATGGAGTAAGTATATAAAATAAAAATAACTATTAAAAAATATAAATAATTATTAAAAAAGTTCGTTCTAAATGTTATTGAAATAATATTTTCGAATTTACTAACTCGTAATTTTATTTGCATTTTTCATGCATGATATTAATTTGTTCGTATTGAAAAATTTTCAATTTTTCATAACATATAACAAATAAATTGGCATAATATGGGAGTTAATATCGGGAAAAATCTCATTTTCTATTATTTAATATTTTTTGAAAATTTCCTTAAATTAACTAAGTTAATGTTAAATTTGTTCAACAAGTGATGTTTTATAAATAAATATAAAATCCTATTTATAAATATATTTTGTTTTTATTTTGAAATTTTCAGAATTGAAAAGTAATTTTTTGAATGTACGATTAATAAATGTCTAAAAATGTTCCATAAAAATAATTTCATTTATTTAGAATATTTTTAATGTTTAAAGTTTCATGGATAAAAAATAAAACTTTCTGAATAAATATGCATGCATTTGATGTGAAAGTAATTTTTTGATTTTTATAAACTTATATGATAATAGATTGCTTCATAGCAGTATTAAAATTAAGAATTTTAAATTCTAATGCATTAAGTTGTGTGTGTGATGATCTTAAATTAATACTAATTTTTATATACATAAATTAGTTCTCTCTCTTATCATTCATCTAAATGTGATCTTAAACATTTTGATTTAAATTAACTAAAGTAATAATATGTTTAAAAATTAAATTTCTGGTGATTATACAAATCAGTTTTAGGTAGAATATCAAACTATATATTAGTGACTTTTATTTTAATTTAATTAGATTATATAGTAGATTAAAAAACATTAATTGAATTTTTTAATGTATGCAATATAACAGTTTTTTACTGCGTATGTAATTGAATTTTTCAATATATTTTTGGAAAAATGTGTTTCCTATTTATATTGTTTAAAAGTTGGTAGTAAAAATAGAATATTCTTAAGAATCGACATGAGAATAAATTTCGATATTTTATTTTTTCTTAAAACTTTTATAAATTACAATGTATAAAAGTTTTTAATTTTTTTATAACATATACTGTTTTTATAGATTTCAGATATCTATAGCGTAACAAACGTCCGAGACCATGTTTTGGAAGCGGAAGTAAATAATATCATTCCTGGTGATGCCATGCAGGAAATCAACTTCAGTACTGAACCATCAGTTACAGATGAAGCAAAAGGTGTCATTGTAAATTTCACTCTTCATGTCAGCAAGAGTGTAAGTGGTGATCTTCTGAAGCAAGAATTGGCGAGATCTTTGCAATCTTCGTCTATGAGGATTGGTGATTCTTTACTCTTGGCAGCTCCTTTGTCGCAAAATGTCCAAGGTATACATTTCAAGATCACATTATTTAAAACAAATTGTTGTAAATTAACAAAAAGTTTGTTATTTTTCAAATGAGATTAAGTGTTCTGGTAAAAATTAATTGCGATATATGATTACAAACTATTTTTTCTAATAAATTATATTGTTTATAAACTGATATGATATAAAAATATTAAAATATTTCTGTTAATGCTTATAAAAATATTTAATATTTCTGAATAATTTATATTGACTACATTAAAATGTTGTGATATATGTTTTTAAACATTCTTCGAATATTTACGTCAATAAATGCACCTGAATATTATAAGGTTTTGTCCATTTAAATAATTTTGAATTTATCTTTTTGTAAATATGCATATAGTTTACTTTTAATTCTTATTAAAAACTATTCTATGATTTTTTACAATTTTTTAAACTATGAAATTAATTTTGAATGTACATTTAAAACTTGCCGTATTTACTATCTATCTTTTTCATATAAAAACCAAACAATCAATCAATTTTATAACGGTTATATTATTTTACAATAAAAAATACAGTAATTAAATTCATATCGAAAATAATCTTATTTTTCAGATTATGAGTGTGTCCATGATAAATTTTTATTTCTGTAAAATATACTTTCAATAATTATTCTATTATTAATTTGTAATTTACCATGTAATTAAATTATTTATAAATCAGTGATAAACATATACTACAATTTAGATATGTTTTTAGTCTTTATTATTTTGCTTAAACATTATTTCGTAACGTTTGTAAAAGTAAATAAATTTTCATTATCAGGAAATACAATTTCTAACTGTGAAATGTTCAAGCAAGTATAATTAAAATTCACATTTTTTATAGATTTTGATGAATGTCTTGACTTCAGACAAAACGACTGTGCTCTCAGAGCGGCTTGCATAAATTTAGAAGGGTCTTTCACTTGCCAGTGCAATGAAGGATATGAGGATATGGATTTAGCTTTACCAGGAAGAATATGCTTAGGTAATACTCTAAGATACTAATACTAAGA
>JAPDSC010130720.1:0-15578 GCA_026290005.1 Latrodectus geometricus | reverse complement strand
TTAAATCAATGGCCTCCAACCCCTCCATTAAATTTCCACCCACTTTTTAAAACAATGGTCTAAAAAGCCCCCATAAAATCTACACCTACTTTTTAAAACAATGGTTGCAAAACCGTCCATTCCACTTTTAAAATCAATTTTTTAACCGCACCCACTGGTATAAGAAAATTCCGAATTCTATAAAACCCAATTTAAAAAAGGTCTTAAAAATTATCTGAAAAGTCGCTGAGACGGGAGGGTACCCCCTTAGGAGAGCACCCCCTTTTTCTCAGATGTTACTACTATCATGTGTTGAAAAAAAAATCTTGAAAAAAATAGCAAAACGGCCCACCAGGTCAGTGATACCAGAAGTCCAGTTCCAACAGCTGTTTACGAATTCTAGAACCGGAATTCCGGTATCACTGACCCGGCAACGGGGCCTCAACTTATACATATTAAGGACAACACAAGACAACACAGACACAACATCTAAATGGACATAGAGACCACAAGTCTCAACCCACCACTGATGTTTCGCTCCGTGGTTGATCCATAAGTGAGCTTAACGCAAATAGCATAACACTATTCGCGAAAGCTGCTACCAAGCCGAGGCTGGGGATCGAAACCACGATCTCACGGTTGCTAAGCTTAGACTTTGCCACGGAGCTACTGGGTACCCGACAGAGAGAGAACATCTAATTAATATATACATGTCACCGAAGTCAAAAAGACGCTAAAATATAGCTTTAAACAAGTCCTTTCTCTCTTAGAATGTGAAAAATCTTTATAATACCAAAAACTGCAATTTATCTGATTGAAAAATACCGTCAAAAACACTTCAGAAATTAAAACGAAAAGAGGCGAAAAATTTTCAATACCAGATTCCGAGTCCAGTTCGTGCTGCCATCCAGTGATAGTTAGAATTAAAATCTCTTACGTCAGTTGTTTTTTTTTTTTTAACTATTGACGTAACAGGAAAAAGAAAAGACCGCTTCCTCTTTTTATTCATTTAAAGAAAACTCGTTAGTATGTAAATAAACAGAGATGGAAAATATATACGACTTATTAGGTGACATGATAGCACTCTCAGGGTCTGTGAACTGTAGAATGACTAGTCTGGCAAGAGTATGTCAAAAGTTATTCTTATGCATAGAAGAAGAAGAAACTTATAAATATCAAGAAATTCATTCCTTAATTTTAAAATATGTTATTCAAATGCATCAAATATTGCATGAAGAGAAGAACAAAAATGTTCGGAAAATGGGGTGTGATATTTTATCTAAACTGAACAAACTTCTTTAGATTTTAATGATTTTTAAACCATTAAAATCACTGTTCGAACTGAAACATTTGCGCTGGTTGAGACTTCCCGACATCTTTACTTCCTAAATACACAAAGAAAAGAGGTTTCAAATCATTGAGTTTTAAATAATCTGACGCCATTTTATCACATCTTTGCGGTAAAGATACAAGACAATTAGCCAGTTCTACAACTATTCTATTTCCATATCTTGTGGTTATCTGTTTAACTTCAGTAACAGGATATTTTTCATGGATGTTGAGTTCCCTCATTTTCTTGAAAGCCTTTCTTTCTGCTCCATCTTCAAATGAACTGAGTGCGTTTAATTTATTTAATAATTCCATTTTGCGTTTATTATATAAGAAAAATTTTCATTTCTTTAAATGCGAAAAATTAGGTACTTATCTACACTCATAGCTTTGATTTGTCTCTTTTTTAATGATTCTATCTCCTCTGTATTCAATGTACCTGTAGGTATGTGAATAAGTGACCCATTCTCTAAACGAATTAAAATTTTATCAGTGTGGACCGCAACTTCAGAAATCAGGTATTCCCGGTCCAGTTCTTTATAAGTTCTAATATGTAAAGAATTAAGTTTTTCCATTTATTTATGGAGCTAAAAAAATTCTAACTTTTCGATGTGTAAATAGGGTTTTAACTTACATTGTCCTCCTGTCAGTACTGATAAAGTTAAAACATCATTCTGTTTCCCATACACAAATAAAATGATTGATTCTTCATTGACACGTATTTCCTTATCGAGAAGGACCTCTTTACCTTTCTCTAATCGTATCTTTGGTTTCTCATTCATGTTATCACAGGCTAAGAAAATTGTTACCTTCATATACATATCAAGTGGTAGTTTTAAGTTTGAGTCCAAAAGCTTTGAAGTAAATGTATTGAACGGGAAAGTTTTGAAACCATTACCTATAAACTCTACTCCTCGATCTGTGGAAGCACAGAATGTCTTAGTATCAACATAGTATTTATTAGCACAATCTGTATCATATTGAGGTCTTTTCACACCTGAAATTCTTTGGTTGTGAGCATAATAATTTTTATTAATTTTATTCCATAGAATGCAGTAATAATCAAGATATTTCTTAGTAACAACATCGTTAGCATTTACAGGTTCTTTCACATTTGACACTATTTTATTGTTAGCATCATAATGATCGTCTTTTAAAATCAAAGCATTAGTATCAACATAATGTTTATTAACACTATCGTGACTAGCGCTCGGATCCGCAAGATGCGCGATTGATCTATTTTTGGCATTATAAGCCTCTCCATGGAGTGTTAAAGCATTATTTTCAAAATATCGCCTATTCACAGCATTTTTCTCAGACTCTGGATCCTTTATATTATTTATCGTTTTACCTTTCGCATCAAAATTTCCTTGAGGTGAGTGCAGTAAACTTTTGCTTTCCAACAGATCAACCACTGTATCTACATAATCCCTAGTTGCAGAATCAGACTGCTCAACCGGATTTAAAAGATTGCTAATTCTTTTTCCTTTTGCGTCGTACTGCTGATCATTTTCCAAAACAATTAAGCTTTTGTTGGACAAATCTCGAATGGATGACCTCAGATTCTTCCTGCATCTGTCTACGTAATATTTTGTTGTGACGTCATTATTTTCCGTAGGTTCTGCAGCATTCCTCAATATCTTTTCTTCCATATCGTAATTACCATCGTGTGTCAGTTTAAACCCTATTCCTGGAATACCAGGAGGTCCTTCTTTAAGTTCTTCCTCAAAAAGTGGATAATATGCTGTCATTTCTTTATTTTAATACAATTAATTTCAATAGTCTTCCGACTATTAAAATTAAAATACGATACTACATTTATAACTTTAATGTTTTGATCATGGTGATATCTTGGTTCTTTATGTTCAAGTAGCATTTCTTGCGCTCTCGTAAGATGAAGTAGAAAACATAATTTTTGGTGGTGTTGTTCCTCAACCTCCAGTTGAACTCTATAGTCAGGTTATTCGTGTCTGTATAATTTTCATGGTGAGCTAGATTGAAGCAAATGATTGGGTATAATTTACCGAAATTGGAATAATTGACCATGCATCCCGTTTCTGAATTAATGGTGTTGAGTCCAGCTTCCAAAAGAGCTGTGTACAGCCGATTGTAATCACCTTTCTCAAAATCCATCATGTAACTTACAGTTGGAACCCTTACATTATTAAGCATCAGCCAACATTCCGTCATATCTAAGTTGTCGAATAACATGTTGTTATGTTTCGCATTTTCATATCTTTCAGTGTATTGTGGTATGACGTACAAGGATAATACTTCATCTGAAGTAGCATTTATGGAGTAAGACCCGCTTGAATTCTTTAAGAAAATATTCGACTTGACAATGCTGTGTTGGTTCCAGTTTATTTCCACAGGCTTATCCGATAACCTTAGTTCGTTAAATTTTGCAGCAGCTGAATTCTTAAATCTGACATAAGGAAGCCAAAGCGATAAATCTTCCACTATTACCTTGTAGTCCTTATTTTGCTCATCTGTATACAGCATATTCTGACTGTGATTTCTTTGAAACTCAAACTTGACTTGGAAACCTGTAATGACCTTTTTGTATTCATTGAAGAAATCAAATACGTATCTTAATGGTATCCATATAGTGACAATTTTGCTATTTTGAGTAAGCTTGCATCTTTCTTTGAATCCTTGATTAAACTCGTCGTTAGTTCCTAATTTTTCAAAAAATTCAGTTATTTTAGTCGCGTCAACCAAAGTCCCATCATACTTCAAGGGTTTTCTGTCCGCTGTATCTGACGTATCTACGTAGAAGAGCATATTGGTAGCTTCCGAAGTAGAATAGTCCGGAGTGAAGTGAATCAGACCTAACACATTTCGCATGAGAGCAGAATAATTAATGTTGGTTTCGATTTCAGTGTTCCCTAATGTAAACCTGTTAGCGTTTATTAAACCTCCTCCATTCACGAGAGCTACATTATCATCCGCTATTGCAGTTCCATTACTGTTAACAATTTTTAGCTTTTGCTGTAAATATCCGTTAGAATATAAGATATTAGAGTTAGTGTCTTGTATAAAGAAATGGTAAGTGGCATTCTCAGTAGAACTATCGCTATTTTCATGCCTCACTTCTCTATACTCGAGACTTTCGATGTCATCATCGTAATAATAATCGGTGTTGTTCAAATCAAATATTTTATTCATTTCGTTCATTTATTATAAAAACAATTTTTTTTGTTACTCTTGAGACACTTCTTAATTTAATAGCTATTCTGCTATTAAATCAAATCTAAAGAAACTTCAGTCCAGCACCATGTTTTTTCTTCTTTGAAAATATCTCATTCAACTTATCATGGACAAACTGTTTGGCTTTACCTTCTAATGCACTTGGCTGCATTAACATAAGGGCATCTGAAAAGAACCCTCTCCCTTGTATCTTCTTACTCTTCCTTTGAAGTCTATGTTTATTCATTTCTTTATTTAGAGGGCAATAAAATTGTATTGCACTTCTTGCTTATTGAGGGGAATTAAATCACCTCTATGATTCGTTATTCTCATTCTGATTCTGTGAACACTCTCCATCCGAACAGGAAAGAACAGAGGTTTTTCAAATGACTTTATGATTTGACTGCCTGGACGATTAACATTCGTAAAGGAATAGATTACGTTTGAGGAGTGAAAGCCGTTGATGTAGGCTCCCTCCGCGACATCGCAATGTATATAAATGTTATCATTCCCACCAGATAAGTCGGCAATATACTTTCCAATTTGTTCAGACTCTTCATATATTTCAGGTTCGAAACCTAACAGTTTATGCAGGTTTTTGCATTTTGTTAAATCGATCTTATACCCGTCTTTTAACTTGATGGCTATTCTTTGTCGTTCCTCAACTACACCAAATAGAATTGGCGGATCATCCCCAAAAAATTTCAGCATGTAACGGTTCAACCCCTTAACAGTATAATTTCCATCCGGTAGAGACAGCTCTAACCACTGATGGTCATCATAATATGAAAAGGTCTCATCTTTGATATTATCCCAAGAAACGTACATTGAAAAGGACTGAAGAGCAATCTGCTTAAACCTAAATGGTCTGGAATATTCAATTGTAAAGTCTTCTGACTTTTCCGAGTTTTTCGAATCTAATATTAATAACACCATTTATTTATAGAGAACATTTATTTCATTATGGTCACTAGGTTCTTGGGTAAAAGAATACAAGACATCTTCAACGGACTTACCATTGTTTCTTTCACTAATATATTTCATACAAAAGTAACCACATTTGACAGAGGCCGGGTGTTGTAAAAAGCTTGAGTTATAACCTATTTTTTTCCCAGAACTTTGCAGATATTTCTTAATACTCGTAGGAATTTTGTAAACATGTTCGCCAAAAGGATCAAAGAACTCCACGAAATTGTTATTAGGGTCGTTATAGTAACATACCCAGTGTGTACCAGGTCCTGTTGCTATGTCCAAATTAATAATACCGTTCTCGAACCGTCTCATCTTTTTAGGCAACAGATCCGAAGTGAAGACACCCCTAAACCCTCTTCTTGCTTCATATTGTCTTCAATTACTTCGTTGGATATTCCCAGTTTTGATAGACTTCCTTTCCACGGGGTTTTTTTTGAGCACAACCCGATCCGGAAATTTTATCCAAAGCTTTCTTTGCTCCCCATCCAGCTGCCCCACTTGCGGCACCTAAAGCCAACGCCTTAGCTCCGGCAATTAATGCAGGTAAAAATGGAGCTAGAAAGGGAAGAAAGCCACCTGTTTTCTTGAGTTGTGTCTTGCTAATAGTAATTCTCTTTCCCTTCCCGATTTGAGCTATTTGTGTTGGAGTTAAGTACATGTCATAGTTAGAAGGTTTTGTCCTATCTATTTGTAGGGAAACTTCTTCTCCTTTCTGGTATGCAGATTTTAATTTGGCAATCTGATGATCGCTTAAGTGTATTTTGGTTTTGACGTAGTTACTCATTTATTTAATAAGAAATTTTTATAGTATTCTTTTACTTGCTCGTTGGTTAGAGTTCCTTCTCTTAATAACGCATCCAGTAAATCAACGACTTGAGTGTGCAATTTTTTACTCTTGGATCCATTACATATTTTATCGGTGAATCGAGCCAACATTTCCAGTTTATCTTCCACTCCTTTACCGAGGTATATTTCTTTTCTTTGTAGGTCCCTCAACCGCTCTCGATAATCCTCTAAGGTAATCATATGTTCTCTTAAATAATCAGCTTTAGTTAATAGTTTATCTTCTCTTTCTTCATCCTTTTTGGTCATTCGAGCAATCTGACTCATAACGTTTCCTTTTTGACGAGCTAATTTTAAGTAAGTACTCTTAACTCTATTGATAACTTCCTGCAAAGCATCCTTGGACTCATTGTACAGCTTTGAGGGTCTTGGAAAATTATTTTTCTCTAAATACTCTACATCCAAATCTTTATCAAAATAGAAGATATCTGGAGTTTGTTCAATTGCTGGAGGTGCAAGAGGAATCTTATCAACAGCATCTTTTATAGCCGTAAAATGTTCCTTTCTAGTAACATCTTGTTGTTGAAGTTTCTCGGTTACAGGCTGGTGAAATTCAGACAACGTTCTCTGCAGACCTAATTTTTGTTCAAGATTTTGTTCGTTGTTCTTTCTAATCTCCGCCTGAATCTTAAACACTTTCAAGTCATTCTTAACTTCTTCTCTTAGCCTCTTATTTCGCTCTTTTTGTAAAGCATTCATTTATTAGTAAGCAAATTATTTTTTACTGGAAGCAAATAGGGTTTTACTGGAAGCAAACTATTTTTTACTTGAAACAAAAAAGTTTCACATTAAATAAAGATGATTCCAATTGAAGATAATACCGAACCAGAAGAATTAGCTGATGCAAATCAACATTATTTATTACCGAAGCACCCTTTCAGACTTTTGATCGCTGGAGCTTCAGGTACAGGCAAAACGAATTTATTACTGAATTTCATTTATGATTACCTTGAGTTTGATAACTTGTTCATTTGCGCTAAAGACATGTTTGAACCCAAGTACACTAAGCTCAAAGAAAAGTACACAATGTTTGATGGTGTGGATATTAAAGATATATTAGCAAAGTATCCCAAAAAGAAGAAAAAAATTATGCTCGAGTTATATGAAAAATACGGCAAGAAAGGAACCTTATTTTCCTCGGATACAAAAGACTTTATAACAGTGGACGATCTGGACCCATCTTGTAAAAATGTCGTTGTCTTTGATGACTGTGTGACAGACAAAGACCAGAAGAGTATCGAAGATTTCTTCATCCGAGGTAGGAAGAAGAATGCCTCAATCATTTACCTCTCTCAATCCTATTACAGAACGCCTATTGTTATTAGGAGAAATTGCAACTACTTGATATTTTTTAACCTCCAACAGAGGGAGATTCAACAGATCATAAGGGAGGTAGATGGCAATCTAACGAAAGAAGAGTTTAATCGATTGTACAAAAAGTGCATGCAACAACTATATGATTTTTTTATGCTTGATTTAGTGAATCCGGCCTTGAGATATCGGAAAAAATATTTCATCCCTATAAATAAAGATGGAAGAATACTTACGGAAGAAAATTTACGTGTATAGAAAAAGTTACCACCATTATCATAAGATAAAGATTTCACTATCCATTACAAAGTTCCTTTGCAGTTCATTGGGCTTATCCGCTTTTGCGATGGTACCCTTAGCCGCTCTGAGCTTAAGTGCTGGTATAGTCGAAGTTATCGAAAAGTCCATGAATATCGTCGAAAGGAATGAAGAGTATAAGCAGTCTTACAAGTTTTATAAGCAGCTGCTGAATTCATTCAAATCAAACGCATTATCAGAAGAAGAGGTGTACAGCAGAGAGGATGATTTTATCAATAATTCAGTCTACTTACCCAGAGAAAAATACATGAAACAAACTCAACTGAATGGCTATGAGTATGTGAGTAAATAATTTTTTACATATAAATAAATGAAGAAAGGAAAAGGAGTTATAAACTCTGCAATCAATAATTTACCATTTGAAATGCATCTGCCTGGTCACCAATTTACAGGGCCAGGAACTCAATTGCTCAAAGGTAAAACTAGACTAAACCCTGATTTAACATATAAAGAATGGAGTAAGCCCATTAATAGAGTCGATGAAGCTGCATATAAACATGATGTATGTTACCTAAAAAACAAAGACACCGAAACAAGAAACAAGGTGTGTGACACAAACATGATAAAAGAACTTGAGGATATTCCCAATCCAACTCTCCGGGAAAGGCTAGATAGAGCTGTTGTGAAGCCAATTATCAAAGCAAAGAAGACATTTGGAATGGGTTCAAAAATATACTGCTTAAAATGTAAAACCCACACCGAGACTAAAGACGTGCAGCACACTACCTCAAAAAATGGCAGACCTATGATGAAAGGAATCTGCATGGATTGTGGCTCTAAAAAGAGTCGTTTTTTACCGTTAAAGGGGTAACAGAGGACCCCGAAAAAGTTTATTACGATCCGGAGACTGGATATTGCGGTATAAACGAACTCAGTAGAAAAACAGGTTTAAGTCGAAAAAAAGTCTCAGATTTCTTACATCAACAAGATGTGTACACAAAACACAAACCACTCATCAGTAAGTTTAAAAGAAGGAGAACTTATGTCTCACACATTGATGATCAATGGCAAGCAGATTTAATGTTTGTCTATAAATTTGCGAGGAGTAAGCATAATGATGGAACTAAATATCTACTAACAGTTATTGACTGCTTCAGTAAATATGCATGGGCCATTCCCATTAAAGACAAATCATCAAGCGAGGTGACTCAAGCATTTAAAAAGATCTTCAAAGAGCGGGTTCCGGAAAGGATTCAGACGGATAAAGGCCTAGAATTCGTTGGCCATACCACTCAAGAGCTATTTAAAGAGAAAGATATCCAATGGTTCACAACAGAAAATGTTGAGATAAAAGCGGCAATGATTGAAAGGTTTAACCTCACGCTAGGCAATAAAATAAAGCTCTACTTATGTCAAAATAACACTGAAAGATATATAGACGTACTAGACCAATTAGTGAAGAATTACAACAACTCATACCACAGAAGCATAAAGATGACGCCTGTGGAAGCCAGTCTGGATGAAAATAGTGGAGAGGTGTATCGTAACCTGTTTAAAGAAAAGACCATACGCAAACCTAAATTTCAGGTAGGGGATAAAGTAAGAATATCAATATATAAGTCCACCTTCAGAAGAAGTTACCAAGCGACCTTCACGGAAGAGGTATTTATCATTTCCGAAGTGTTAAAGACCGACCCTATCACCTACAGGGAAAAGGACTTAAGTGATGAAGAAGTGAAAGGTACTTTTTATGATAATGAACTGGTAAAATATGATAAGAAAGACAGCGTGTATAAGATTGAAAAAATAATCAGAAAGAAAGGGGACAAATATCTAGTAAAATGGGTAGGCTATCCTGAGACCAGTTGGATCCATAAAAACGATCTTCTATAAATTTATTTTTAATAGCTGTCATGGCTATTAAAAATTGATCAACCATCACTTATTGGGGTCCAGTTTAAAGCTTCGAAAACGGTTCGACAGATTTCTTCATTCTGCTCAAGTGTTTTCTTCATTTTAGGTAACTTAAGTGATACCTGAAAATCTCTTTTCCGCAACAGATGAAATAAAACGTATTCTTTGCTGATTAAGTTTTTTCGCTCTGGAAACAATTCTTCATATTTATGGATAAATTTTAAAAACTCAACCAAAATCTCATCTTCTAAGGGAATATTAAGCCCATTTAACCATTTAGTGAGATTTTTCACTCTGCTTTGACTCCTCTGTTGCATCTTCATCATCAGGTATAACTGCTTTCCATCGATAGGACGATTATTAGGATTGTATCTCAGCTCTTCGTGACATGTCATACACACATAAAATTCATAATCATCTTTGGTTACAAATTTGTGTGCACACTCTTGAGTTGAAGACACTTTGTTGACTTGACCAAAGTGTTTTAATATTTCCATCATTTCGTCTGACATTTATTATTAAAAGTATTCCTTTTAACTTCTTTTAAAGAAATGTGAAAATAAATCTTGACTTTAAGTACCACAGGGTGCTTTGTCGTCTTGAAAAAGTAAAAGTTCACTGTGGAGGCCAGCCTTTACGAGATTAAAGGTGATTCTCTCAACTAACAGGTAATGGTACCATTGAAATTGAATGAACCCCCCTCAATATTTTAAGCATTTAAAGAAACGCATTTAGTATATAAAAGAATGCAAAGTTCAGTTTATCAAAATATTTACACACATTTAGATAACCTTCAAGCCCTGTATTCTAATGCAGGTGGGGAAATGTGTTCATTAGCATATTTATGTGAAAATTTGACACCACTTCTAGAATATCTCGGGAACGATCATCCTAGATTATTCGCTGATGTGAGGACATTTTTCCTTGCTTGCCTTGATCAAATGTATGACATAGTTTTTAGCGAAGAAAACGATGATTTGCGAGATGAGGGTTTAGAAGATTTAGATGGAGTACTTAGCATACTCGACAAACTAGTTTAGTTTGGATTGCGTTTTAATGGTTGTTAAACCATCAAAATGTCTTTAAATTTGAATGTACCCCCTCAATATTTTAAGTATTTAAAGAAACGAGATATATATATAAAGATGGAATCTAAAACCGTTCGGCAGTTGCAAGACTACTGTCGAGAACATAATATTCGAGGATACTCGAAACTTAAGAAGGCGGAACTGATTGAGCTCATTCAAAACCATAGTGGCTTTTCCAGTTTCCATAATGACTTGTTCAGCAAGCAAAGAAAGAGGGTGCCTAAAATCAAGTGTTGTGGTAAGTTATTTTAGGAAGCAGGTATAGCCAAGCACTTGCAATCTAAAGCTCATCAAAACTATCAACCAAGAAAGGTCTCCGGAAAGGAGGATCACAGCGATGGTCTTGAAATTATACAGAGGCTGCATCGCATGACCATCGGCCAACTACGTGAATTTTGTCGATTGCATGACATTAGAGGCTATTCCACATTAGGAAGGAAGGCGGACATCATAGCATACATAGAAAGAGTATTGTTCAACCGTCATTTCACCTTTGATTCTGACCTATTTTCAGATACCCGAGAGAGAAGGTTGTATACCACCAAAGAAGTTGAGACGGCATTTAAGTCTCGGCTGAAGACGTACGATATCCCAAACGAACACAATCTGGTGCTTCCCATAGATTTTTTGAACAGTGTTTCATCTCTAGTCCGCGGTCTCATCACCAAACATCTGAAAAGGTTGCATGGGCTGAAGGTTAACTTCCAGTTCCTTTGCGACTATGAAAAGGGGAAGGATGACTCACTGATAGAAATGGAGAAGAACTTCAAAACAGAAAACGAAGTCATCTTAGAATCAAGTGATTTGGTGGCCTTTTACAGATCGGTTATTCAAAAGTTATTGACAGAGATGGAGGAGTTTGTTGCTAGGGGTTCAGGTTGGACGCTTGTCAGGATTAAAAACCTTGAGGTGAGGATCAATGAGTACAACCCACTGAGAGGATCATCCTACATTGATCTACCAAAAGTTATTAAAAGTAAGAAAGCAGTCATAAACGTAAAAAATGAAAGGGATAACGAGTGTTTTAAGTGGGCGATACTGTCCGCTCTTTATCCAGCTGATGATCACGTGGATAGAGTCTCTAAATATAAACCATACGAAAATGAGCTAAGTTTCGAAGGCATTGAATTCCCAGTGAAGATGGAGGATAGAGTCATTAACAAGTTTGAAAAACTGAATAATGTATCGGTGAACATATATTCATATGAGTCCAAAAATAAGGACGTATACCCCTTGAGGATAACTCGAAATAAAGCAGATAAACATATCAATTTGCTCTACATAAAAAACGAAGAAGGCAACAGCCACTATTGCTGGATAAAAGACATGTCAAAATTAATCAGTGCTCAATTAAGTAAACACGAGAAAAGAGTATACCCATGTGAAAGGTGCCTGCTATTTTATCGCTCTGAGGAAGATCTGCAAAGGCATGAAAAGGACTGTAAGAAAAATCAGGCTGTTAAAATAGCAATGCCTGAGGAAGGTGATTCTTTGAAGTTCAAAAATTATCATAAATCATTACGAGTACCTTTCACGATAAATGCAGATTTCGAGTGTTTGACGAATAAGATGGATACTTGTGTACCTGATGAAAGTGCATCGTACATGCAAAAATACCAAAGGCATGAACCTATGAGTTTTTGCCTTTACATCAAATACAAACATGGAGACTATAAAGCACCCATCGTTTACAGAGGTCCCGATGCCACTAAAGTATTTTATGATACATTAAAGATAGAGGCTCTAAAGATAAAGGAAATTTATGACGAGAAGCATCCAATCAAGATGACTGTCCAAGATGAAGAGCACTTTCAGAGAACAGATGTATGTCATATCTGCGAGTTGAACATCCGAACAGAGCCATCACCCTATTCAAACGAGGACCACGAAAAAGTGAGAGATCATGACCATTTGATCGACCCATCAAAATGTGAATCAAACTACAGAGGTCCAGCGCATAACTTGTGCAACTTAATGTATCGAAACCCTTCCTTTATCCCAGTCTTCATCCATAATTTATCCGGATATGATGCACACCTGTTCATAAAGGAACTTGGAGGGGATAATGGAGACATTGACGTTATACCGAACACCGATGAAAAATACATCTCGTTCAGCAAGGAGGTGGGAGCAGAAATAGTGGAGAATGATAAAGGGAAGAAAGTCAAGGTCCCTGGAATAAAATTGAGGTTTATTGATTCATTTCGATTCATGGCCAGCAGCCTCGACAGTCTTGCGAAAAATGTTAAGGAGTTCAGGGAGACAGCCAAGTACTTCCCCAAGGACAAGCTAGACCTCGTCACCCGAAAAGGTGTCTATCCATACGATTACATGGACTCGTGGGACAAATGCGAAGAAACCAAGCTGCCTTCACAAGAAGAATTTTACAATAGAATGACTGAATCACACATATCATATGAGGACTATGAACACGCCAAGAAAGTCTGGAATGCCTTCAATATCAAAAATTTAGGCGAGTATTCTGATTTATATGTGAAGACTGATGTATTGATCTTGACTGATATTATAGAACATTTTAGGGATGTCTGCATTAAGACCTACAAACTGGATCCCGCATGGTACTTCACTGCACCTGGACTCTCTTGGGATGCTATGTTAAAGTCCACTGGAGTAGAATTAGAGTTATTAAGCAATTATGATATGGTACTTATGCTTGAAAGAGGCACAAGAGGAGGTGTATCTCAGTGTTGTAACAGATATGGGAGAGCTAATAATAAATACATGAAGTTTTATGATAAAACAAAAGGATCTAATTATCTAATGTATCTCGACGCCAATAACTTATATGGTTGGGCAATGAGCCAATTCTTACCATATGGTGGTTTCAAGTGGGGAAATTCTGGTATTGATGTGACCAAAATAGCAGATGATGCGGATAAAGGATACATTCTAGAGTGTGATCTGCACTATCCTGAATATCTGCATAATCCCCATTCAGACTTACCATTAGCCCCTGAGAACAGAATACCCGATGGTTCGAAGCAGGTTAAACTTCTAACAACCCTGTATGATAAAGAGCGGTACGTCATTCATTACAGGGTTCTAAAACAATATTTACAGCTGGGGCTAAAGTTGAAAAAGGTGCATAGAGTGCTGGAGTTCAACCAGTCTAATTGGCTGCAGAAGTATATAGACCTAAACACTCAGATGAGAACCAAGGCAACTAATGATTTCGAAAAGGACTTTTACAAACTCATGAACAACTCCGTGTTCGGGAAGACGATGGAGAACATCAGAAAACGCCTCGACATCAGACTTCAATGCGATCCCAAGAAAGTTGAAAAGCTTATAGCTAAACCGAATTTTAAGGGGAGAACTATATTCGATGAGAATTTAGTCGCCATACATATGAACAAAACCAAAGTGTGCTTTGATAAGCCCATCTATGTTGGAATGAGTATATTGGATCTATCCAAGCATTTAATGTACGACTTTCATTATAATGTGATGAAACCCAAGTATGGAGAGGATGTTAAACTGTTATATATGGACACGGACAGCTTCATATACGATGTAAAAACTGAGGACTTTTATGAAGATATGAAAGGAATGATTGACTACTTTGACACCTCAGATTATCAGGAAAATAATAGGTATAAGATGCCGAGGGTGAATAAAAAGGTTCTGGGGAAAATGAAGGATGAGCATGCTGGAAAAATTATGGAAGAGTTCGTCGGATTAAGATAAAAAATGTACGCCTGCAAGACTGAAACAGACTTGGTGAAAAAATCCAAAGGGGTCAAGAAGTGCGTTGTGAAAAATAGAATAACCTTCGAGGATTACAAGAACTGCCTATTCAAGCGTGAAGTACAGCACAGAACCATGAATCTCATCAGAAGCACAAAACATGAGATTCATTCCATACGTGTAAATAAGATTGCCCTCTCCGGGGAGGATGACAAACGACACATATTACCAGATGGTATTAACACTTTAGCCCTCGGTCACTGTACAATAACAAATGAAGAATAAAGTATAATGATGAACCATGCGGGAAATATATTTTTTAATAGTTTTCGAACTATTAAAAGACAAAGAGTTGGGATTCTTCCTTCTATTTTACAGTCATAAAACAATTGTTTCCTTCAGCTCTCATCAAGACTCTCAATTATTTTTTGAAACTTATCTTCTAAGTTTCCTAAGCGTTCCATGAATTCTCTCGTTTCAGATGGGGTTATTGATGAAAGTATCATCGATTGAAGCTTCTGAAGTTCTGCTCGAAAGCTATAAATTAATGTGATGCGAGTGCATACCTTAATCAAATGGGTTTCCTTTTTATTCATTTCCATTTCTTTGTTTATATATTTGTTGTCTTTAAATACTTAAAATACCTCTCTTCTTGCGAAGTTCTGAGAAAAAGGGGGTGCTCTCCTAAGGGGGTACCCTGCCGGGTCAGCGACTTTTGGCGTGCGGGTTCAGTTTTTTTTTTATGGTTGGCTCTGACACCATTGTTCTTAAAAGGGGGTGGCGGTTTTTTACACCTTTGTTTTTAAAAGTGGGCGGAAATTTAATGGAACTTTTTTACACCATTGTTTTTAAAAGGGGGTTGGAATTTAATGGGTGGTTTTGCGTCATTGTTTTTTAAAGGGGTTGGAATTTAATGGGTGGCTTTCACACCATTGTTTTTAAAAGTGGGTGGAAATTTAATGGAGGGGTTGGAGGCCATTGATTTAA
>JAPDSC010130708.1:0-13709 GCA_026290005.1 Latrodectus geometricus | reverse complement strand
ATAATGAAACATTTTTTTGTAAAGTTAAATCAGACAAAATGAAATATACAATTAAATAAAATTCTTAATTTAATTGGAAATATATATGTTTATACTATAGATGAGCCGCCCAACCTGTCTAGTAGTTAGTGTAACTGACTACGGATGGAGAGGACCTGGGTTCGAATGACGGCTTGGGTGTGGATGTACTTTCTCTTTCTCTCTCTCTTTGTGTCTCTTGTCCTTTCCTCAGATGATGAATGAATGTGGCCCGCCCTATAAACGGGTATGTGATGGTGTGGCGTGGACGATGCTACTCGTACTTTTGTGACTTGGTTCACAGGTGCCCACCAGGTAACGATTAAATGAGTAGCAGTTTTCGGCCTTGTTGCGGCAAATCAGCTAATGTACTTACTTGCTCAAGGGAGCCCACCATTAGAAATAAAAGAAAAATATTATGAATGAAATATATTTCATAGATATATAAGAAATCTGAAAAAATTACAGCAATGCTGAAAAATTTATTTGAAAATTTAAAATTACCGCTTAGTGTTCGTCTTTGCAATATAGATGTTCTCATTTCATAAATTTGGTTTTTTGAAATGCAAAAAGGAAGGAATTTTAAAAATTCTTTTCTTTTTGTTCCATCAGACTTCTTGTTACATTAGGATGAAAAAAAATCCTTATGATCAATACCTTGACATCTATTTTTATGAACATAGTTGTATAAGTTTCAAAATTTCTGAGCTAAAACTTGATTGTACATTATGGATGGTGCATTTCTATACAAAATTTCTGCATACATGTATGTCATTATCTTGGATGCGATTTACTTACTTAATATTAATTAATTCCATTTAATCATGCATATTACATTTTGTTCTTAATCATTGCTTTAATAAAATTTTACAAAGAAAAATTATAAGGAACATTGATAAACGAAATTTCTTAATTAATCTACTATTTTGAAGTATAAAGCATGAATTATCTGCAAACTTAATAAAACTGAACTCTTTATTAAAGTACCTGGAAAATCATTTTTAGCCGAATCTGTAATCAGTGCAATCTTCGTTTTCGTACATACCTTAAAATCTTTTCAAACAATCACCAAAACAAATTCTTCCATTCTTTTAATATATGTATTAATTAAATATGCTTTGAGAATCTTGAGATTTATTTTAACTTATTCTATTCTGGCTGAAAAATAAGAAATCTTTTTCTAACAAATGGGCCTTTGATGTGACAGAAATATCTTCATAATATAATTAAATGAACTAATACAGTTAATTAAATTTGAAGCTTGTTCTAGATTATTCTATTAATATTAAAAATCTAACGTCAGCATTTATGGCATTAACTTGATTATGTCGCAGTAGAAATGATTTAATCACAGCTGTTTCTTTAGAACTTAAAGTTAACGTTAAACTCTCGTAATTAAATAAACTATTTTTTACAGAATACACTTTCTTGGATAATAATAATAATTTGAGATACATATTATTTATAATATATGCCTTTAAGGAAATATTTATCTTTTTTCAGAATTCTTGTATAAATTGTATCTTTAATTTAAATCTATTCTATTTTCTTTTGGACTTGATAAAAATTCTTATTTTTTGTATATTATATTTGAATGAATTGAAATATACAACTTGATTTTTTATTCACAAACTGTTTCTTAATTGGTATACTTCAATTAGTACAAGATTATTTGATCTCAGTTTCCTGATCTAAAAGAACGGTCTCTTGGTTTATGTTTGAACATCATTCTGAGGTGAATTTTGAATGCTTCTAGAAATCCACCGCAGAAAAATTTATAATTTCATTAACTAAGGAATTTTAAAGCTGTTTATGTTTGCCATTCATTAAATTACATATTTTATCTTACAGTTTGTTTAAAAAATTTTTCCCAAGGATATATATCATTTGTCAATTCTTAAACAAAACATCTAGAATGAGTGTATATATATATATATATATATATATATATATATATATTTTGTATACTATTTTTATATATTATTATATATATATTTTTTATAATATAAGTTAGAAAATAAAATAATGTTAAGTGTACTTGATTAATCTTACCATGTTTTAATGTCATTTTAAATCAACGGTAAATTAATGCGTAGGATAATAATAAAGGAAAACATTTATATTTTAAATAAGCATTATTTTCTAGTGGAATTGAGAAATATAAATTTAATATTTAGAATAATTATATAATAAATTTGTAAAATTATGTTTGGAAAGAAAAATAATTGTATCCAAAGTAAAATCCAATTATTTGATGCAGTCACTTAAATATATTCCGTAACTATAAATATTCGTCACATAAATATAATATTATTATATTATTATTATTTTTGTACTATTATTATTAATATTAGTATTGTACATATTAGTTAGACAAATATTCGAATACATAGGAAAACAATGAACATAATTAAAGTAGTAAATAAAACACTATTAAAAGCATAAAAATAAAAATTCACTTGTTGAAATCAATAAATACTTTTATATACTTGTTTAATTGAAAATAGATACAGATAACAATAAAGACAATTCTGCTTTCAAATTCTAAGAAACTTTATTGAAGCGAAAGTTTCTAAATTTCCTTAGAGACCAAATGTAAATGCAAAACGTTAAACATCTGATTCATTTAGATGCAAAGTAAAAGAAAAAACTTGTTTATTTATTTAAATAAGTTTAATGTTAAATGTTTCGTATAGCAAATACAACAGAATGTACAATAGGATATTTTCTGTTGTTGAATAATTCATATATTTCAGTTAGTATACTTAGTAGACGAAATTCCAAACTTTAGTCTTACCTACTTGTACTATTCAGAACATATTAAACAAAGGGAAAATGCAGCAGATTATATTACTTGACTTGAAATATTTCAACTCAACAATCGTAACTTTATTCTTATCGTGTATTTTGTGAAATACAATACATATAAAGGTATATATAATTTAATTTATAAAAGAAATGAGGATGTTAGACTTAAATTGTATTAAATTTTAGTGTATTGAACAATCATATTATACTTTACATAAGATTTTTATTAGTAATGCATTTAAAACTTTATATATATAAACATTTGTTCATGTAAAATCAATTTATTAAGTATTTAATAGTCTTAAAAGTGATGGGATACATATTCCAAATACCTAATTTACTAATATTACCAAACATTCTCTTTATAGCTCTTTCTAAATTTTTAATGCGTTACTGGAAAGACTCGAAAATTAAAAATTATTATTTAATGTAAAATTTCTTAATAAATTATATTTTTAAATTCAACATATAAAAAAATTATATAAATATATATATAAATCAAAGCACCGTCTATGCGAACAAGAAGTAACAGAGACGTGTATCCAATGGCACTCCATACCATCACGCCAGGTGATGAACCAGTATGACTATGACGAATGCACGCTGCCAGTGTACGTTCACCACGATGCCGCCAAACACGGATGCGACCATCATGATGCTGTACACAGAACCTGGATTCATCTGAAAAGATGACGTCTCGACATACGTGCGCCCAGGTTCGTCGTTGATCACACCATTGAAGGCGCTCTTGTGTATGACGCAGTGTCATGGGAAGCCGCAGCCATGGTCTCCGAGCTGAGAGTCCATGCTGCTGCAAACGTTGTCGAACTGTTCGTGCAGACACTTGTTGTCTTCCAAACGACCCCGTTTCTTGAATCACGGCTCGTGACGTGATTGCACGATCCATTACGGCCATGCGGATAATATGCCTGTCTTCTCGGCTGGTAGTGATAGGTGGCCGTTGAGATCCCGCATGTCGTTCCGTATTACCGTCCTGAACCCATCGATTCCACATTCTGCTAACAGTTATTGGATCTCGACCGACACGAGCAGCAATACTGCGATAAGATAAACCGCAATTCCGGTACGCTACAATTCGACCTTTATCAAAGTCAGAAACGTGCTGGTACGCATTTCTCTTTCTTACACGAGGCATCACAACAACTTTTCACTAGGCAACAAGGTTCAAATGCAATTTGTGTATGAGGAACTGGCTGAACAATTTCCTCATTTAAACACAATGTAGGTGTCGCTACTGGCGCCTGCTTTGTCTGAATGATCTGAAAAGCTAATCATTTGGAAATCACAGCACCTTCTTCCTGTCGTATAAATTTCACGTCTGTAGCATGCCGCCTTCTTGGTGTAGCAATTTTAATGGCCAGTAGTGTATATATATATATATATATATATTTATATATATAAATATATTAACTTAAAGAAATATATGAACATATACATATATATACTTGGATAATATAACAGTTTTATGTTGAGTTTTCTTGAAATAACTCAACAGAAGAAAATGTTTTTTAAAATTTAGTTATATGATTTTGGTCTAATACTGCATAGGTCAAAATAATTCTTTTAGTTAATTAAATAATGCTTTGTAGAGAAACTTAAGTTGTTGTTAACTTAACACTTACTTAAATACTTATAAATAGATTTTGATAAAATATTTGAATACTGTATATTTATCGATTTCAAGTATAGAAAATAATAGAAGAGGAATGAAAGTTTGAATATTTTAATCTCAAATTTTCGTAGTAATACAATTTTAGTCTTGATTATTTTTTTATTGTGACTTATATATAGAACGATTGTTTTGATAATTGAAGGACAATTTATACATGTTAAGAACGACACATTTTTATACAGTTTAACTTAATTATATGAAATCTATAAATGTTATGTTTAATTATGGTATGGATTTTATTCATAAATTCATATTCAGGTATATTATATTTATTTCTTCCATTTTAATAATGTCTGATATTATCAAACTGAATTAAAAAAGCTCTTCATACATAATTTCTTTCTATATTGATACCCAAATTGTGAGTGCATTACTAATTCAAATTAATTACTATGGAGCAAAAAAAATTTTTTTACATAAATTATCAATATTACAATATAAATAAATTATCAACATTAAAATAATGTTAATTGATAATAAATTATCAATTAACAACCTAAGATATTATCAAGAAAATGATTAAGAGGAAAACATCTTACGCATAATATAATAATTTATGGAATATTATATTTGTAGCAGATTTTAAGAGAGAAATGAATCTAGAATAGATTTAAGAAATAAACTTTTAGAAAGATTTTCAGAAGCAATATAATTGATAATATAATGGTTCATTACTAACATTAAAAATTTTAGTGATAAAAAAATGTAGAAATTTAAACTTGAAATTAAAAAAAAACAATTTTAAAGAAAATTTTAAAACATTCCTGATTTTTAGTGCATTATTTTCTCACATTCAAACAAACAATATTTTATAGAACATTTTTGCATTACAAAAAAAAAATGTTGTAAAAAGTAATATTGGAATATTTTAGCTCAGATTCAATTTTCATGTAAAATTTATCTTTGAATTTACTAAAATAGTTATGAATAAAATTTGATCTATATTTTGATGCCTGTTTCTTTATTTCAAAATGATACGATTTTACTATTTAGAATTTATAATCAGACATTTCTTACATACTTTAATTTCTAAAAGATATAATTTTCTCTTCTACTTGCATTCGTTAAACTCATGGATATAATATATATTTCATTGACCAAAATATAATGTATATTTCATTTAAATTTTCTTTATATACAAAAAACTAATATTTAACTTTAAGAAATTTGAAAATTTCAAATGAATTCGTATTTTTCAAGTAAAAATTTTAGCTATTCATTATTTAGAATCTCTTCTTTTAACTTGTACTTTTGTTTTGAACTTTGTTAACGGGCATTTTATATAGAAGATGGCAATAATAATTCCCGAGTTTATTACTTTCAGTTCAAATTATTCTGAAATCATTTTCCTCTCTTCTTCTTTGGGAATTCAATATCATCTCTATTTCTCATTTATTCCATTTTTCTTAACTCTAATATTATGTAATAAAGTTTTTTTTGCATTTTCAGAGATTGTGTTTTTTTCACAATCATTTGAAAAACAAAAAATCTTGTCTTAATATAAGCTAATAATTTTTTATTGATTGAAAATGCATCCATATTTTTTAAAAAAATTTGTTTCTCGTATTACATTAAGATTTAAATCTATGTTTTAATTTGAAATTAAACGTTTTTTGTTAATATATTACTAGTATTTAAGGTATATCGTATAAATATTATTGATAAATAAATTTATTTAAATCGGTTTGATAAAGTGAAAAATAAGCTGCACAATAAATTTATTGAATGAAGATTAAAATTCCTTTTAAAATTCTGTCAATCTTTAATTATTCTATCTTCAAGATCCATCTTTAATATGATCAAAGATTGAATGTCTCTATAACCTAATTAAAAATACATTTCAGAATTAATCATATAAATAAATATGCACACATATATGTTTAAATTTGATAATTTTTTCAGAATTGATCACATTTGATCAAATTAAATTAAAATCTGAAAGAATGGGATGATTTGTCTGAACTCTAAATAGTAAAAGTATTCTTTTTTCAGTAATTTAACTCAAATGGCGCTTGCATTAGTATAAAGTTTTTTATTATCCCTTTAATATTCTTTATTCAATTGAAAATTATGTTAAATATAAAGATTTGTGAAAAAATTCTTTAAATTGATATGTGTGTTGAATTTTTGAAAAATGATTCTTTTTTAAATCAATAATGAAATATGAAAGTGTCTTCTTGAAACTAGATTAGGTAGACATTGAAAAATATTGAACTTTAGAAGATATATATAGATTATAGATTTTTATCTGTCAATATCTCATTTGAAACTATATTTACTATCCGTTATGCAGCTAATAATTTTGATAATATAAAAAAAGAGTTATATCTGGAAATTAAAAATTCCCTTAGTCCAAAATGTTTATTTATCTTAATTATAATATAACTAAAACAAACAATATTTGTGAGCAAAATTAGAAACAAAAACTTTTTAATATTAAATTTGAAAATGTAATTTCTTAAAAAAGAAGCACCTTGAGGAATTCAGTTAAGTTTTCTTAAATTAAATATGCACACAGTAGGTGTACAGGAGATTTAATTAATAAAGTTCCAAGATCATGAGACATAAACAGTTTACAATTGCACAGAGAAATTTGAAATCAAGATGTGATGAATTCCGCATTCTCATTCATACTGTATTCAGAAGTTTTAAAAGCCATTAAATTTGCTAATGTAATGAAAGTTTTTGAGTTAAATAAAATAGAAATAATGAATATAAATAAATTGAACAGAATTTTAAATTAAAACCTGCATATAAGAATATTTAGTTTTTATTTGGAAAATATGCATGATGTAAATAAATTGATAATTTTATGAATGGAATTTCTTTCACACATACTTAATTATCAAACATGCAAAAAATTTCAAAATTAAACTAAGGTGCGAAAAATTTTATACTTAAACATGCAATACCTTAACCTTAATTTTAAAGTTAAAGTACATATTGAATTAATCAACTAGGTAAATTTTTTCAGTAGTTCTTAAAACATTCATTCCTGAAATAAATCGTAAAATTAATTTACATTTTGAAAGTCATACCTGTTACGTTACAATTTTCTTGTGATTTAAACTATATAATTTAAATCACAATTAAATTGCATAAATCTTAATATATAAGTATATATATATTAAATTTATATAATAATAAGTATATAAGCTTCTCTAAGTAATTTACAATTGACATATCCTTCACTTCAAAAATATGGAAACATAAAATAAATTTTACATTGTAATGCATATCTGTTGCACTAAATTATATCTTGAGGCAAGGTTGATTAAATATATGTATATTCTATATATGTACACATATGTGTGATTTTATGTAGCTTAAAATCGTAAAATTGTAATTGTAAATATCAGAAATCTGGGAAATCAGTTCGTATGAACATATTTTATCGCAAAAGTTTTATTACTAAATCTGTTTGATAAAAATGTTCATAAGCAATTTGTATTTATATCCCCCGCAAATTATATTAAACGAGTCACTCAAATATTCAATATTATGATTCTTATCTACATTTCTTACGAGACTATAATTTATCAAATGAATTTTATTAGAGCATAAAATCTTTAAATTTGAAAATCCAATATATTTTAAATGTATTATTTATTTAAAATATTCCTACCATTTATTAAAATATTTTTATTATTTACTAATGAATAATAAATTACATATTAACTATATAATAATTCAGTTAACTAACTATAAAAATTTAACGTAAGCGAAGCATTTATGTTTGCAATTATCAGTAGAGTAATGATAAAGTTTTTATTTCTTTTAGCATTTTTGATGGAATAAATGCTTTCTACGCAGTTTTATTAATTATTAAATATATATAGTATTTATTTTTATTATTAAAATAGATGTTTTTACAACTTTTTTATTTTTGTCAGAAAATATTTACAATAAAGTAGGAGTTGTATTTTCAAGAGTATTTTATTGAATTGTCATATCAAATATTTACTGAATAATTTAAATTTAATCTCAACTTAAAATTATTATTTACATTTAATTTATTTAATTAATGAAATTTCAATTCACTTTTTATAATGAGTAAAATATTCATTGTTTATGATAAATTTCCTTAATGTAAAGTGAAAGAAAGTTTTAACTGAAGAATGCTTTCCAGTTTTTAAAACATTTTCATAACAATTCAGCTCAGCGAAAATTTCTAACTTCTAGCTATTCATAACTTTTAATTACTAAGCTTGCAAATGAGTTTTAATGCTCTAATTTTCAATTCAAGTGTTCTTGGTTATTATAAATAAATATCGTAATAAAACATGAATACCTGAATTGATGATTCCGAATCCTCTTTAAGTGGAATATATCGATAGACTTGACTTTTTAATGGAAAAAGTGACCTCTGTTTATTAACCTAAGCAAAATGATTTAAATTAAGATCAGAATTTTATTCAAGCATTTAGAATTTGATTTTTCTGAAATCATTTTCAAATAATTAACTCTTCCTTAAATATTAAAACCATAACATTTAAACTTTAAATTAAATTGATTTATATTAAAGCTTTTTGTTTTAAAATATAAATGAATTTAATCTTAGTTTTTACTCAAATTGTAGTAAAAATTTGTAAAATAAGCAAGAGTAAACTTTTCTGTAAAATATCACAATTTTTCACACGAATATTATTTATTTCTCTATGGAATAACGCAGAAATGGTATATTTATTAATGGATACTAGGAAAAAATACGTTCTTTTATGTAATTCTTTTCTTCTTTACACAGTTTTCTTATAATAATTACATTGGTATACAGTTTTATTTTCAGAGATGATCATTCAATGAAATTCACAAAATAATTAATTCGTAAAATAAACAGGTTCATTTTGTTCCATTTTACGAATCACCTATTCGCATGATTTTAATAAGTAAACTATGACCATAAATAGAACATGATAATTTATATAAGTTTTATAGTTTGAAATAGATTTCCGAAAGTTTCTGCAGAAGTAAAGAATTATGCTGACGTGCAAATATTTTAGCACCAAATTAACTTTGTTAAATCAATATATATAATTTATTTCGAATCTTATGCTTACAAATTAATGTCATACACAAAGTAAACATCACAATTATACATTTTTATTTAACGTATTTTTTAATAAATTCTGCGAGCTTAATTTGTGGAAGATTGTACTACATGTAAGAAAAATTGTATTTCATATGTCTAACAATGTATAATTAATGTTGCAAATCTATTAATCTAATCAATATTCAACGTAATTAGAATTTCCCTTAATGTCCCTTTCTTTAGGGAATTAGTGAACAATGGCAAAGTATTATTAGTTTAAATTAATGGCAAAATTTTGCGCTTCCTAAAACTACAGTAAATTTCATTAATATGATTTGATTTATCTCCTGAAATATTTAGTAGTATATAGCAGAAATAACAAATGAATGATTATTACTTTCCATTTCAGTTTAAAGAGTAGGGAGTTTAGTTTTCAACACGTATATGGTTGTTTGTGGACGCTTAAAATCTACTTAGAATTGTATATCCTAATGTAATTAGTCGTCATAAAGAAAGGAACGACCACAAACTTTTGAGTTTGGTTTGGTTCAACATTCATACAGATTTCACAAACCTAAAAATCCTTTCGATTCCAAATAATCGCAAGAATGATGCGCAATAAAAGTGAATCAGTAATTCATTTAGCTGTTTGTTTTCATAGGTTAATTTAATAAAGATTTAATAATATTGCAAACCTAAAATTGTAGATTACTGTTTATGTATTTGCATTATGTTGGATGTTTAAGCCATAAAATAATTAAATTTCCTAGATTCAATTATCTTTTATCGAGTATCATTTTATTAATATTTTTTGTATTCATAATTTTATAATTTAATTTCATCTAGTATACATCTCTAAAAGAATTATTACCTGTTACACACATATCTGTTTTTAAAGCTATATATACTTCATAAATTTAATAATTGAAATCAGTAAAAAATAACAAGAGGGCTTACTGGCAAAGAAGTATATTAGATTTATTGACATAAGGCTTTAATCTTTCTATCTTTGGAAGCATACTGAATCACTTGAAAAACATATTTATGATAAATAATTCTTTCAGATATGAAACTGAAATGTTTTTGTTATGTGTCTATTTGTCAACATGAGATTTTAATGCTATAAGTGGTAATCAAATGCTTTTTCAAAAATGCAATCATAACCCAAATGGACAAAAAATTCAACACTTTGATTAAGATTGTCAATTTATCATATCGAATCTTATAAATAATGCTTTTATCTTATTTTAAGATACCGACAAAGTAAGAGTGACCGAATGCTGATCGGCATTTTTTATCAGTCCATTATTGACAAGTATTTTTTTGTCTAAAAATAGCTTAGAGTAATTGTGAAAAATACCTTTTAATTTTCTTGACTGTCAAATTTTTCAAAATAAAACAAATCATTTAAAATAATATTCAATTGTACCATAAATTAGAGTTTTAAGAAGTTTACTTTTTCAATAATATTTTTGATAATTGTACATCGACCCACATTCTACTGTCATAGTAAATGGATTTAGCAAATGAAAAAGTATCATAAAATTATCGACCATTAATAAATCATATTAATTTATCCTAATATTAGTGAAAATTTCGTTAATAATATTATTGTAATATTATTTGAATGTTCATTTCCTAGTTCCAAATTATGAAGTTCTATATTTCAGTTCTATTAATATTTTAGATTCTATAATAAAAATAAAAAGTCGTCAGAATTTAAGTCAAGTAGGCAATCTAATTTTATGAAGCCAGGAATTATAGGGTTAAGAGTTATTAATTGCTTATAGAAGTGCCTAAATTTTGAAAAACAAATTTGAAACAAATAGAACTGTTTCATATAATGTTTAGTTAACACAATACATTAAACATTGTTTTGGAAACTAACTGGTAAGTACTAATATAAACTGGCAAGTACTTTTCAATAACTGGTAAGTACTAATATAAACTGAAGAAATTTACCAGTTTTTTCCTTTGAAGAAATATTACGTTAATATTTTTCAACACTTCTACTGTTTTTAAAAACGACATTTTTATGTTCTGAAATTTAAATAACAATTCTTTTTTGTAAATTATCTGAAAAAGTTGAATTCAGTTTCATGAGGAAATTACAACAAATGCAATTTATTAGCTTTTCGATTTGAAATTAACCGATTTTACTTTAATCGTTCTTTTTGACGCTCTGACCCATTTAAATTAAATCATTTGAAAAAGGTATATTTTAAATTAAAAAAGTAAATATAAAAAGGTATAATCAACTGAAAAAGTTAAAAAAAATTGCTTAAAAAAACCAGGGGCAATGAAATTTTCCAAATTATTCACAGTTCAACATTAATTTAAACCATTATTGTTGATATAAGATTTTATGGTTATAGTTGGATATTTATTATTGGTTTCCAGCCAAAATTCATTAGAAGAAATAAACTAGTTAATTTATCAAATAAAATAAAAAAAACAGATATTAAATAACATAAAATATTTTATCAAGTTAATATAAGTAAAATAATGAAATCCTTATTCTGTTAAGCAAAAATTTTAGCATATCTTTGTTTCTACGTAATTCAAATCTAAGCAAGCTTACTTTGATTCGATCTCTAGCTTATAATGTCAATTGGATGTATTGCTGACGAAAAAAGCAATTTATGTACAAATATCTAGGTTTTCACAAACAATGAAACAAATCACTAATAAAATAAATTTTTTCACAGGCATCGGTTTTCGGTTAGAAATATTGAGAAATGGATCTCGGCACTAGCTATTTCTACCATGATCCCATAATCGTAAGGAATGTAGGGCAATTTCTTTTTATGGAGTATGGCTTCCAAAGTCATCATCGCATGCAATGATCATATTTTTGTCTCTCTGTTAAACTACGACAATCTTTCTTTATAGAAAGCTCTAAACAGTATTGAAAACAATTCTACAAATTGAATTTAATCATCATAATCAAATAGATCACAATCTAATGATTGCGAACGATCTTTTACATCACTTTTTGTATGAATTTCTATAGCTTAATGAATTCATAAAATTTTAATCACAAACTTACATTTTTTATGATCAACTTCACTTTTTTAAACTTTTCTACATTTAAAATTAATTAATTTCAGAAATCCCTTGCCTTATTTGTAACGGAAATTTATGATCGAATAAGCGAATTTAACTTTTACAGAATGCTCAATTTTAATTCAATTACACCAAATCTGATTCTGTTTTTCTTAAGCATTCAGATTCGTATTTTACATAAGTAAACATTTTAGTAGACTCGTATGAGTGTGAGAGGATTAATAGACATACACTATCTGCTAATATTTGTTATTAAGTTTTATATTTTTATCTTTATTTTTATACCTGAAACTTATATCATTAACACTCATAATTTGGAGCAATTTTTTCTGCAGTTCATTTTCTTGTTGGTTCAGTATTGAAACTAATATTTGCCAAAAAGAAATAAGAATAGAGATAAAAATTATAAATAAAAAAACTTAATCATTCCTAACAGTTTTCCACATTCGCATATATATATATATATATATATATATATATATATATATATTTGTTTGGAGAAAAAGTAATCCATTATTTTTTCGGTAGACGTCTGTAGTGATCGATATCTCGTGAGGTATCTATCAAACAATTTCAGATTTATGCTCGTTGGAAAGGTGACATTTAACACTAAAATATCCTCTTGCGGTTTTTATTTGATTAATTCAGTTACGAGTACAATGTTTTAAAAATGGAAGACAACAAACAGAAAATTCGATACATTTTTGTTTTTCTCTTGTAACGGCGAAAAAGATAGCCGGGTGGCTAAAATTGTGAAAGGTGTTTATCGTCCTATATAAGACTGTAACAGCCAATTACGTACAATTTTTGTTTCGTTGATTCCGTTTGGGTATTTTTGATGTTAGAGATACACCTCGCATGTGGATACAGCATCATCGAAAATGTCTTTAAAATATCAAAAATGATAGAAGTTAACCGCATGTCAGCAGTCGTAACGCGCAAGACCTAAAAATCTACATGAAAGCTGTTTTAAACCTTTTTATAAAGTGAATCCAAAAGAAATTACATAATTACATGAAGTTCACGTAAAAATAATGGATTTCTTTTTCCCAAACTAATATATATATATATATATATATATATATATATATATAT
>JAPDSC010130706.1:0-12234 GCA_026290005.1 Latrodectus geometricus | reverse complement strand
ATATATATATATATATATATATATATATATATATATATATATATATAATAAATTTTAACAATAAATGAAATATGATTTCATATTTTATTGATAGATAAATTATTTTTTGAAAGTAAGAAAGTAACAATAAAAAATCCATACTTTCAGAAGCAGAAAATAAAGAATAAAATAAAATTTTTATACTTTTGCCATTTTGTTGACATAAAACCATGCATCTTGATAATGAAATTAGAAACTCTATCCATTTATTTATAATTGCATAGAAATATTGTATAAAAACAATCTTGAAAGTAATGGAATTGCACTTATTTTTAAAATATTTGTTCAGTTGTTCATTGCAATTATTATTTTATCTGTACTGAATTTTGTACATTTATATATTTTTTCTTTTATTTATAAGTACATTCATAATTTGCTAAAATCAGGAGTTCAAATTTCAATTATGTTAAAAAAGAATTTGTTTTAACTGTTAAACTATATTACGTTTGAAATTTTGAATATTTATCATATTTTACTTCTTAAAACTTTAATCTCTTTTCTATAAAACATTTTTTTTTTATTTTCCAGATTATCAATTCATTTTCTTCTACATAAAACAGATTTCTTTTAAATTATTTGAACGAAAGAGTTTATGAACACATGAAGTACGTTACGATATTATTAATGATAATTACATTATAGTTAAAGATGAACATTAACTAAATCATTTATTTTTTCCCCTAACTATTTTCGTGTCCATTAACTTCTTTAACATTTTCATTTACTAAGTGCTTTTTTATCTCATTACATGGATACAATGTTTTAATAGAAATAAAGATTTTGTTATACATGTTAAATGTTTTGTAAAAGGAAACTTCTGAAATATTTCTGCAATTTTGTAAAGATTTCATGATTAATTAATAAATTTGTACGGATGTTTACGAAAGAGGCAAAGTTTGTGTATTTTATTGTAAAATTATTTTACACTCACACCAAAATTTTTAAAATAATTGTAAAACCACATTAAATAAAAGAAATATTCTATTGCTATGACTTGAGTTATCTTCTAAATGAATTATATGCATTTGTACATATTAGTTTAAGTTATTTTCAAACTTAAAATAAAATGATTCAAATTTGTGACAAACATTTATTTTTCAATAATAAAGCTAGTTAATAAATTAAAAGCATTTATTAATCTAATTATTCTGGGTACAATGAATTCACTTTTCTAAATATATATGAAGAGAATGGTAATCGATTAGCTTTTTTATAAAATTAATATTTCAAAATTTAAACTTCCACCTCAAATTAGTATTCATCTTTTACATTTATTTTTTATTTTAATTTCTTCTAAGTTTCAAGCCTAGGAAGTAATGCAATATCTATGAAATGTTTATTTTCTATTTTTATGATATATTTTTGTTGTTCTAAATAATAAAGTTTATTGATTAATCACCTAATTTTAATTTTTTAGGTATGTCATAATTAACTTATTTACATTAAGCATAAGTTATCTGGATTAATATTTTATCTTTTTTCCTTATTATATACTGGAATAAATATCATTTTACAATAATTTCAAATATTGGAATTCACAAGTATGTTTTTAGGAGAAATATGGATTTCAATTTATGTTGTTGATAACAATTCTAAGCATATGTAATAACGTAATATACTCTAAGATTATTTATATATGTTTATCTTAAAAAATTTAAATACATTTTAATTTTATACTTTGCTTTAAACACTGAAAAGAAAAATATATGAAATGTTACAGTCTTTTCGATAACATCTTATAAAATTTAAATAATTTCTTTATTTCTAGATGATTTTTCCAAATATTTTTGACTGATAAGGAAAGAATTTTTTCAAACTTACTGTTTAAACATTTCTAGAGTTTCAGAAATTAATATTTATCCTTATATCAAATTCAAAAAATAATGAAAAACAAACTAAATTCGTAGCTTTATTTTTATGTTATTCGTTTCTTTAATCAATTTTATTAAATCAGATGCACTTGTTTTATTAAAATTTTGTATAATCAAAATTCTTTCAATAATCATGAAGGGTATCTCAAATAGTGATTATTGTAGGAATAAATTGATCATATATTTTGCATTTAATTTTTACTTTTCAGTATATAAATTAATTAGGAAGTTTATTAGTAATTTTACTTATCAGTTTTATTAAAAAAATTTAAATAGTAGTTTTGCTAATTTCAAAAATATAAAATATTAAATGATAAATGAAAATAGTTTCTCAATTCACTATTTTATTAATGAAGTAAGTACATTTTACATAGTTCGTTTCAAATATTCTGCGTGGACTTAAGACTAAATTCTTACAAAAATATGCATTGAAATATCTAATATTTACTGATATTTGTACAAATCTGTGTATTTATTTCTCATAACTGTTGTGTTTCTTTTATTTTCGGCCATAACTACGTTCGTTTTTATTCACAATTTGTGCTATACTTATACATTAAGGTAAAATAATCGTTAATAAATGATTTGTGTTTTTTCCAATTGCTTTAATAGACAAAAAATAAGAAAAAGAAAACTGCAACAATTCAGAAAAAAAATTTTTATATAGCATTAACTTTTACCAATCTTAAATACTTTTAATATTATTTCTTTCAATTTTCTACAATTTTTGATGTTTCTATGTTGGACAAATTTATGAGACAGAATAAGTTTTACAAATTTTATTATTTTTATTCTATTCTTGATAACTGTTAAAACAATCTAGTAATTCGTAATATTTCTATATTAAATTTTTTGTGTCTTTTTCTATTTTTCCAAATTTATTTTATGAAATATTGCTTAGTAAAATTCATAAATCATTTCTAAAGCCCCATTAAACAAGATCTTCTTTATTAAATATTATAATTAAATGCTTTATTTACTTGCTTTTCAGTGTTTTTCTAATTTTTAAAATATTTTTAAACTGATATAATTCTAAAAGTTAATATTTTGTCTATGCATATTTATTTTCATTTTAATTCCATATCGTTTTAGAAATTTCTGTTATATTACTTCACAGAATTTAGTATTTCGAGGTATTTATTTACTTAATTGCATTTTTCTATTTAATTATTCACCACAACAAAAAGCAGTAATATTGTCAATTAAGAAAAATGAAAGAAATTTAGATTCACTTCTTAAAAAATTAAGAATAGTAGTAAATATTTAAAGTTTACAACAGTTACAAACAGTTGCTTGAAGTTCTTTGTTAGTCCATTAAATCTCAAAAATTGAAAGTGTAGAAAATTCGTTGCTAGCGAATAGCGAAATGTATCGTAAGCAATTTTGAGAACGACGCAATATAATCTATCATTCATGTATAAATTCAGGAAAGTAAGAAACTCTTACGTCAACAGGTGAGTAAAAACTTGAGCTTTAATATATTTCAAACGAAAAATATTTGAGTGAGTCAGTATTTCCGCTTAAAGCTCTGCTAGTCTTTATACCAGCAACAAATGGAAAGAAAGAGAATATATTTTGTATCAGTTGCAATCGTCCGCAAAATTTTTGGACAGCAGGTGCGAATGATTGCAACAGAAAACCAAGAACTATTCCTGTTTGCGTTGCCAGAAATAGTGAAACAAAAAAATGTGCATTCTTTTTTAAACATTTTCTTCTGCAAAGTATTTGAGAGATTCAGCATTCTTTATCAGGGAATTTCAGATTTAAACGAAATTTGCTTCTCATTTTTATGACACTCATTTGAATTTGCTTTCAAAAACTTTGTTTCTTTATCGGGATACATTTTTTTTAATCTTATTTAAAGAAGAAATAATTTCTATTAAAGAATTGTTTTCTACGAAAAGTATAATAATATTGTTTATCTTGAAAACTTAGATATATAATTCACATATTAAGTACTCTAAAAATTTCAAACTATACATTTATTTGTAAATAATTTATTTCATCAAGTTCAAATAGTTTTAAGCATTTTTTTTTAAAAAAAAACTCAAATGTAAATATGTTTTGAAACATTATACAGTTTATTTTTTAATTTAAATTTTGCGTGGATATCTAAAAAATAATAGTATTGTTCATCTAATAACTATAGCTTACGTATATTATGATATGGAATGATGCTTGTAAAAATTGTGTACTATATTGAACTTGAATAGCAAATTTGCAAAAACTCATTATTCTTAGCATTTTATTATAAATATTCATTATTTTTTTATTACAGTTTCAATTACTTTGAAAAATAAATATGATTTTATTTTTTATATTTTTTCCATACCCTGAAAAATATTTAGCAACGTAGTAAGCATTTCAGAAAATAATTTCAACTTGTTTCGCTCACTTACTTATGCATATAAAGTAAAATTCCATGTGTTTTTGAAGTTGAATCGTATCCTTTTAATAAAATAGCTCAATTTAAAAGTTGTGAACGATTTTAAATTAAATAGATATTTTGTATGTTCATAAAAATAGCAGCTAATATCAACTTTATGCAACTTTTAATTACCAAAAATAATTAAACTAGTTATAAAATGTATTTTTGAGAAAGATATATTTTTTATGCAATGTTGTATCAAAATTAGTTTTAAGTCAAGGAGGATATTTCTTAAGAATGTGGAAACATACATAAAAATAAACAATAAAACTTACAATAGACGAAAATAAATGTTACGCCTTGTGTTTTATATTCTTAATGCTTATAATCTAATGTTATTTCAATCATCTTTTGAATTTGCAACAAATATATTTTATAAAGAACCAATGTATTTTAAGTAAAATAAATCAATTAAAATAAAAAATTTCCTAAAAACAAAATCAGAAAGTGCATAACATTTATTATGAAATATTCATTCTCGAACTTGGATTCGAACCCATGACTCTCTATCCGCAGTCAGGCACGTTGTCCACTAGACAGGAAGAGCTACATTTTCAACTCTGAGAGCACTTTTTGAAATTTTTATATATTCATGTATTTCAGGAATTATAATATTGGAATTGTATTCTGTATTCAATATTCGTTTGACTTGAGTTTTAAAGTTCTTAGGAGAAAACCGCCTTTTCTAAAATTATCTGAACGAAAATGTAACCTTATGAAACAAACTACAAGTTATTTGTATATGAATGGCGTTAGACATTTTGACAATTTTCTTGAGCAACAAGGAGTACAAAACTGGCAAAAACTTTATTTTTAATTCAAAAGAATTATATGCCGTTTATTATTCAAAAAATGGTCATATCCTTACTCATGTAAGTTTTCATATTCACATGCATCCTCTGACTAATATAATTCATCACATACGTTTTCTTATTTGAAATATTATTCTTTACAAATTTCATTAGCATTTTTCAAAATAAAAATAAATGTTTATTTTTTCAGTACATGATGAATGATAGAGCTCAACTCTTAGATATATACAGGAATGTGTGCTGATGCAATGTCAACAGCATGGCATATAAAAGCTTTAATTAATAAAATATGAACTCACTGAAAATCACAATATGACACTTTAATGCACACACAATTCATAAAAAAAGATCGCAGACTTAGTTATGAAAACACATAAATGGTTGTCTTTAATTCAAACTCGATTGGAATTGCATTCTATTATAAAATTTAAATAAGAAATTATTAAATCAAGCTGAATACATTTTATCTTCTAAATTTATTTCTCATTTTTTAATAAATAAAAAATATTAAGCCCTTTATAATTAAAATTTTTAATAATAAAAGACTAATGAACAGATCATTTAACCTTATTTGACACTTTTGAAGTTGCTTCAGCAAATTAAGTTCAATAAATATGTATTACACAGATACTTCAAAAAGTTAACAATTCTTAGACTAAGACAATTTTCTTTATTTAAAATTTATTTATTTAAAGTTTTTGTTTTCAACTCTTTTAGATTAAGTTCTATTAAGTTTAATTGTTCTGATTATACCCTAAAAATAAGAAAAATAATGTGTATTTAATTTAAAATAAATAAATCATCTTTGTAGTACATTGATCTATCGTAAAATAATTCCCGTTATAATTTTTTGCTTTATTTTCCTTTAATTTTTTCTACGTTTTTGTTTAATTCTCAAAGCGTGTTTTTTTACTTTCTTCAAATTCAATAGATTTATTTTCCCTTTAACTTAAAAGACATCAGTGTAAATAATTGTTCATGGAATCATTAACAATCATTAACTGAGACTGTTTACTTTAATTTATTTGTTTTTATTTTTTATGATGATTGTTTGATTCTAACTTTTTCCTTATACTTTTTGTAAAGATGTTTGGCATTTTCATTTTGTAACTTTTCAACCTTTTCGATTACTTTTTGTATAAAAAATTAAATAAGCCAATTTACCTTAACAGCAAAGATTGCAAGATATTTGCATTTAAGATTATACTTTCTTGACTATGAAAATTAAATTTTATGAATTTTAGATTATATTTTTTTCTTTCCCATTTTTTTTCTCTTTTTTCCTTTCTTGAAAATTTCATTGCATTTTATAATTTATCTATATTTACAATTTAAAACATTAAATTCGAAAAAAAGGGTATATTATCTCACTAAAATATTTGGAATTTAAAGTTCATTTTTTTATAAATAAGAAAATATAATTCTTTAGTGCGAAGAAAATCTCTGAAGTGCATAAAATATCCGCAATAAACTTTTTCTACCATTTAATATCTTCAAAAATGAAATTTTGTTAAAAAAAGGGTTACACTTTATTCAACTATACATATCATTATTTACATTTAATCTTTTAATTTATTTATATTTGAATACTGAATTACAAATTACTGAGTGGGTGTTTTATTTAGCAGTTTCAATAAAACAGAAATTTATATGGTTAAATCTATTTGCATAAAAAAAGACATACTGTTATCTTATATTTAGACACAATTGTCAGTTGAGCAAAAACAATATAAATATTACATAGATGTACTATAAAAATGAAGTGAAGTAAATTTTGAAAGTATAAATTTGACAAAGGTTTTGAATAATTAATTTTTCCCTTTCGGAACGCATCAAATCAATCTATGTAAAATTACAATTGAAATTACCATAGTACTTTCGGAATATTTTTAGATATTTTCGTTTTTAGAGAGTTCTTATAATTAAAATGTAAGAATGCCCATAATATTAAACTTAATCGTGAAAATCATGTAAAGTTCAAATACATAGTTTATACTTCAAGTGTAGCTTGATGTTCTTAATACAGAATATAATTATTATTCAAGATAATTTCTTGGGTTTAAACTGAGGTTTGCTTATGTTGGTCTCATTCATTTAATGGGAACTTTTTCTTTAGTTTTAATTTTCTGTTAGGGTAAAAGCTGTGGTTGTATTTCTGAGTAACTGGAAACTTCCTTGCTTATTACCTTATTCTAGCACAAATTTTATGAAGATAAAAATTTAATTTAAGTATCTATGGCATAATTATATTTAATAAATCAAGTAACAATAAGTTACATATTCTTTTAAATTCTTGTAAATAGTTTGGATATTAGTCTTTCTCGTCATCAAAACAAATGCGATATAAACTTAGTTTTAAATATTTCTATGAACGTTATCATGAAAACAACACAAAACAACAGCATCGGTATTTTAATAAATGTTTGCATGTTGTCTTCTTCCTTCTCATTCAGATATGCATTTGATTTGTGTTATTGAATCAATATTTTTCTTACTAAGCAATGCCTTTCTTGTTGTTTAAAATATCACAAAACATCATCGCCCTTGCTAAAGTTATGAATTCACTTTTAATATCAGACCGTTAAGATTTTCGTTTTATTAAAAGATTTTTATATTTACCAAATAATGCTCAGCATTGAACAAGTGTCAAGAGTCTAGATACGATTTGTCAAAAACCAACCAAAATTTGAATTCTTCACTAGTACCAGAAGTTCAACATCAAAATTGAAATGTATATGTTTTGCACTAAATGTTTGCTATCCTGGTTTTTTACTTATATTTCAATAAAATCTTAATATTCAATTTTGTTGACAAAATAAGAATATTATTGTTTGAGAAATAATTTGGATTTTGCTATGAAAAAATTGTTCTGAAATAATAAAATCTTTTATAAAATTTATTTGTAATGTTTATCATTCTTTTATAATATATTGTAATGATAATTATTATAAAAATGCATGTTTAGTTGTGTGACAACTAAACACATCTTTCAAGAAAAAATGATAAAAACCAGAATTATTTCTTATTAATGCACTTCTTAAAATAAAATAAACTGAATATTGTACTTGAAAAATAATTTACGTTACATTGAAATTATAAAAATTATACGAAATGTAATCAAAACATTTGAATTATATAAAATAAGTAAAAATTAAATGCTAATTTTATACTTTTTAATGAATTAGTGAATAATAAATAAAAAAAACTGATAACTTTTTTTTTATTTATTATTCACTAATTCATTATAATTCATTCATTATTAAAAATATTATTGTTAAGTATATGAGTTTAGCCACAGAGTTCCTTACATTAGTATGAACCCTAATAAACCTAACTATCTGACCTTAAGATAATGGCAAATTCTTATGGTCACACAAAACTGCTGTGAAAGCAGGTTCAAAAGACACTTAAAATATTTTTTTACGTATATAAATCCTGAAAATTTAGAAAATGCACACGTCAACAGGTGAGTGAAGAATTATATTAAAATATGCCTCTTCTTCAAAGAGAAAAGTATAGCAATTCATTGACTTTGCTTTAGATTTTATAGTTTCCATGGCAATAAATAAAAACACAACAATATTATGTTTCGCATCAGTTGCACTCGTCTGCAAAAATGTGCAAGTCAGCAGAATATTGATTGCAAAAATGTCAAGAATTGCTTTCGTTAGCGTTAAGCATATTATTTGAGAAATCCCACGATCTAGAATAGATAATTTTGTATTCAAATCAGATTTTTCGATGCTGAAGTTGTTTATTATTATCTTTAAGTGACAGTAGAATACAAAATAGCAAAATTTCTTAATATTTTCCTAGTCGTTCAATTTAAATAAAAATAAAAATAATATTTTTCTACTATTTTCATAGAAAGCAATTCATCACATGTAAACAATCCTTCTATTTTTCAATTTTTTCTAACATAATTTCTAGAATATTTTATTAAAATTTCGAAACAGTACTTTACATATATTATTGTGTATATATTTAAAATTTTATAAGAAATCCATATAATTGTGTCTGAAAAATATTTTCTCTTGTATTGTTGGTTCTTGTGAAACACGTAGTGTATAAACTCTCTAACACGTTCTACATATTTTAAATACCTCTGCATATACGTAAACTTTCTGCACGTTTTTAAAATTTAAAATTGATACTGAATAATTATGCTTGATATAACTATACTTATTTAGGAAAATTTATCATCTATTTAATTTTGACTTTTGATTTTGAACTTTTTATGAGATTCCATCTGTATATATCCTTTTAGATTCTACAACCATTTATAGTGTATATCAGGGGTGGCCAAACTTTTGGGATCTGGGGTCTACACTACATTCAAAAAATCGAAGGCGGTCTACCAATAGTAGAGCTAAATTAACGTACATGTTTATTTTCGATAACAAGAAAAAATGGTAAATTATGTAATTTTTCTGAAAAAAAGCTTAATATTAATAATTACAAAATAAAAATTTACTTACGAAAATAATCAAAGTATTCATATATCAAAAACTGGCCATTCTTTTCACTTCGGTTAGTTGAAATTTGGTACTGTATATCTGCGACAAGTTTATCATATTGTGACTGGTACGAGCTTATTACAATGCATAAACACGAAATTAAATGTTCATCTGTTAAATGCGACCAATGTTTGAATTTTTTCATGGTTGAAAAAGCAGATTCGCAAAGATATCTTGATCCAAAGTATGATTTCAAATACAAAATCAATTTATAAATATTTGGAAACGTTTCCTCAGAAATTAATTTCCAAAAACCAGTATCGCTAAATATGGTCTGGATTTAAGAAATGTATCGCATCTTAATTTAATAATTTCTTCCTCGACTGTGAATGATGTGATATCTATTAAATGTTCTATTTTTTCAGATACTCCATCAATGTTGACATTTTCATTAAATGGAAATATCATAAAATTGAATATTTCTTTCAACCTAATTAAGTCAGCGAATCTTTTTTCAAATTCTTCAAACAAAACAAATAAGTGCCAAGCGAAATCTTCGAATTCTCGGTTTGGATTATGGATGCACTCTTCCTCCATGTTTTCAAAGTTTCTCAATTCATGTTTTCTTAATTTAGATCCATACCTTTCTATTGTTTTTTTAATGTTTTAATCGCGCTCATCATGTCTGTTTTAGGTTTTAAATCGTAAACCGTTAATCATAAATCTTAAGTCGTAAATCTTTGCACTGTAGTATATTTTTATTTTAAATAATTCATTGGTTCTATGTCATAAGTCATAAATTAAATTGTTAATATCCGAGGTAATTATTGGGATGGTCGCGTGGACTACCTAAAATGTTTCGTGGTCTACCAGTCGACCGCGGTCGAAGTCTTGGACATCCCTGTATAGTATATATAGTTGAAAGTTTATGAAAAGGAAACCTGAGCTTACTTTTCCAGATTTTATCACGACTACTAATTTTATTAATAAGAGTAAAATACAAATAAATATTTCCTATTTATTCAAAACTTTAGTGAATTATTTATAAAAGTATTTAATATAAACGTTGCAATTTCAAATGTATTTCATTTTTAAAAGATCATATGGAAATCATGAATGTTATATTGGATTACTTTCTGAATCCAAGTAAATGTAATGAAGTTTTTTGGAGTTATTTATATATAGCTGCATTGTAAATACTAGTTGAATTTGAAATACCCTTTTCTTTTTTATTAAATAACCATAACAACTATATTTCATATTTCTCCATTGTAATTTAAAATAATTATGCTTAAAGATATAAAATTTTAAAGCTTTATTAAATTTATATTTATTTACACGGAATTTGAGTTCTTTTGCATTTATATTAGCGAAAATATTTCAAAATTTCTCTCTCACACCCGCAAAAGTCTTAAGAAAGTATTTTTTCCTCTCCCTAAGTAATTCCGTTTCATGAGAATTAAAGTAAAAAATCAAGATAAAAAATTTATAACGAAATAAATTATCTAGAAAATTTTGACTTCAAAGTAATTCCTTGAAAAGCAATTATTTTTTATTTTTGAAATCCACTATACAAATTACCATTTAAATGGCAAATCATACGATATCATGTTTTTGTTTCTTAACATCTTTCGCTTAAAGCCAATAAAGATTTTTAGTGCTTTTTCAGAGACAAATACTGCTTTTTCTTGTTAAATGCTAATTTCAGGATTGAAAATATTTTGATCTGGGCCACAAAATATTACTAATTGCTCTTTTGAATTTAGACTTAAATGAAAGCTTGTTTGTAACATTCTAAAAAGTCATACATTTAAAAAAACATTCTTACCAACATATTTACAAAATTTCCTCTCTTGCATTTGATATTGACTTTTAATATGGAAAATATTTAATTCATTATAATAAAGAATTAAATTATATAAGAAAATTAAATTATATAAGAATATAAGAAAATTAAATTTCAGTCTATCAAATAAAAGTATGTTTTATTTCAAATATTTGCTTTATTAATATAAGCATATGTGTTATAGTTTAAGATTAAATGAAAGGCACCTTATGCAGAAGTGTCTTATTAAAAAGTACATTATAAATATTTTGAGTCCTTATGAAAGAAAATATGTAACTTTTATGTATTTATCTTTTATTCATGAATGTTTCGTGTATGAAATTTTAATAAAATTAATCAACATTTTTCTTTTATAAACTTTCCCAAACGTTTTAGCATCAATGGAAAGAAATCACAGGATCTTAGAAACAAAATTTTATAAGTAAGATAATGTAAAGCATTTTACAGCACACACAAACACATTTTATGTTTACCTTTTCTTCAGAAATATTTTTATTTGTATCCATTTATATAACATTTAAGAATGTTTCTTCACTTCATTGATCATACCTAAAGCATTAAGAAAATATTACGATCATCTTATAAAACATATTTTTATTAGTTTTATTGTACTGAATATGTTAAAATTGGAATTGCATGTGAATAAATTAGATTAAGAATTTCATAAAATTTGAATTTAAAATCAAAATTATTATGAATAACATATTTTTGAAGAATTTTATCATGTTCCATTTAAGTACCAAGGCCTATTTCTCAGTTGTCCTCCACACAATTGTCTTCG
>JAPDSC010130703.1:0-10759 GCA_026290005.1 Latrodectus geometricus | reverse complement strand
TGTGTGTGTGTGTGTGTGTGTGTGTGTGTGAGTGTGTGTGTGTGTGTGTGTTTGTGTGTGTGTGTGTGTATACATGAATGAATTGCAATTTCTTTTAAATATATACTATATTATTTTTATGTATGAAAATAAATAATTTGGTTGATACGTTAGGTTTGGGAAAATTAGTTTCTAAGCCATTTTGTAGTATCCTCTGCACTTTTTATTTTAATAGCTACATTCATATGGTTATAAAAATGAAATTGACATATGGTAATCACATGTTTCAATAGAGAAAACATTGAATGTTCAAAACATCCCAATCTACAGATATGATTAAGAAAGTATTTACGTAACTATACTTTTCTGTATCAATAGTCCTATTAGTGGCTGGAAACTAAGCAGGATAATACACTCAAGAATCAGCACTCAAATCATGAGGCAATAATAAACAATTTAATAAAAATTTATTTGACTTTGTGTAGTTGATAATACTACAAATGACAATTTTTGTAAGGCAGTTGGGCATCTTCCCTGATTCCTTGTTTAATAGTACATTGAGTAGCAATCACAAATGTGAAAATCACACAAGCAAACATAAAATTTTAAATTATTCTATGTATATTTATAGTTAAGCTACAGTAATCTTAAAAATGCAAAAATATATTGAGGAATACTTGACTTCCCAATTTGGGATTATGTTAGTATTTGAGATAATTGCCAATATCAATTTTGTTGAAATGTTTTCAGTATATTAAAACCCTAATGGACTGTCGCCTTCTTTCAAAATCAAGTGCACACTTCTAAATCTATGTCATGATGTAAACAATTTGGTTAAAAATTATTATATATATACACTTAATATCTCATGCTAATAACACATGAAATTTTGCAACTTATAGAATCACCTGGAGGTAGGGATAGAAAAATCGATTATCACCCCTGTAAAGCATACTTTTATCGATGACATTTTGATTTTTGAATATAAAGTTTAATATTATTAATGAATTGTAATATTTTGGCTTCTGGATTAATTTTCCATAGATAAAATGATATAAAGAAAAACTTTAAAATTAGAGAAACAATTTGTAAAAATAGTTTACTTCCTAGTGTTGCCACAGCAGTGTCTAATTTTACTTTTATTTGTTAATGATCTTATCTTTCAATAATAGTAAAAAGAATTAGAAATTCTTAATTTTATTAAATATTTTTTGAAACTTATAAGATATTACTTATAAATTTAAAGTTTTTCATGTTGTTAGGGAATATTTTGACAAGATTTTAGTTATTCACCAAGATAATAAATAAGCATTATTAATTATGTTTTGAACAAAGTGAAATTAACACATTTAAACTTCATTGAATATTTTACGTATAAAATATTTATTAATTATTTCGAAAATATAGCATTTTACCATGAATTTAAGGAATTTATTTAATTTTGCATATTTAGTTGATTTGGTTGAATAAATTTATTTATTTAAATTAAAAAAATTTATAATTTAGTTGAAAGAATTTAAATATTTTCTTTAAAATAATGCAAACACAACAGCTTGTATTTTCCTTTCTGCTTCTTGTAAGTCACCCATATTACAAATATTTATAAGCGAATAATTTGAAAGAATTTTACTATATTTATTATCTTCACTAAAAATTTTGAAAACAAAAACTGTTTCGTTGGCTCTTAAATAATAAATTATTTGATATAACACACTTATACTCTGGCAAATATTTCTTGTTTAATTAAATTTTATTTATAATCACATTAGCATTGTGTAAATTAAGGCCATAGTTTTTAAGTATTCAAAAATTGATGCTTAACATACAATATTGTTTAAAAATCGGAAAGAAATATTGAAAATTTAGGATACATTCAAAATATTTTCAAAGCACTTTCCTAATTGAATAAAATAAAAAAAGCAAATTGGATTAATTCATTAAGTGTAGAGGAGAGAAGTTAAGGACACGTAAAGAAATTGGAGGATTAAACTAACAACGTCCACTTCTCAAGAAGGTAAGATCTTCAATAATAAGAACAGCAATCTTTAATGAAAGAAATTGTGGTCAAGAGCATTTTAGAAGTTATTGAATGATGAAGTGCTACTGGAGAAATATTAATTTAATTTGCTGTCTTAATAAAAAGACAAGAATCTTAAAAATTATTCATACACGAAATATTCGAAGAAAATATATTTTGTTATTCTTCTAAGAAGACGCAAAAATTTTTATCACATAAAAGTAAGCAATTTTAAGCAATGTATATTACAGAATTGAAAAATAATGTATTTTTCCTTTAACTTTCTTGTCGTATTATTTAAAAAAATTTATTTTATGAAGCTTAATTTATCTTTACCTAATAAGTACCATTTGGTTTATCATCAATGTGGTTAAAAATGATACGGATATTTTTTATTCTTCATTTTTAATACTACCCCATTTTGTCTGTAAAATAATTTATATAGTTAAATTGGGAATTGAATTATTTGTAGATAAAAAATGAACTTTTTTGGTGAAACATATATCGACTTTCAATATTTTATTTTTATTTTTTTTTATTTTCAAGAAAAAAATTTTTCCCACATTAGTTTAAATTTCTCTACAGTTAATATTTGTGCAATTAAACTTATTTTATGCAAATAAAATTTTAAAATAATTTGTATTTTAGTAATATATACAAGCAACATCATGATCAAAGCATTTTAATGTGTTTGATTAAAAAGGATTACCTAAGACTTAAGATGCTTGACTCTCAATTTTGCGATGTTAAAAAATTAAATGAAACTTTATTACATTAATAACATTTTCTAATAAATTCCTGAATGAGAGAAAAATTGTTACAATAGGATTCTTGAGTTTCTGATATATAAAATTGTTATTACACTTTTAACTAATGCTGATTGAATAAAATATTGTAAATCTACAACAAGATTCATTTATACTTCCCAGTATATATAGTTTCACTTTTTGTAAGAAAACATTAACTATCAGTTTTCTTTCTGCTATACAAGGAAAATTTAAGCAAATTATTAAGAAATTTTAAGATATTTATGACAAACAATATATTAAAAATTTAATCAGAAACAGATTATTTTAAATAATATAACACGTATAAAAATGTGTGATTAACAACTTATTATAAAGTAAAAAAAATAATTATTCATTTAGAATAAACCTCGATCTCATCAAATTTTAAAAATCAGAAGAGCCATTACACTCAGTATAAATGTTACTGATAGAAAATAAAACCACATGCTAAACGAGGAGTACAAAAAAGTCATTGAAACTTTTCACCTAAATTACGCTCATATTTCGCCTATATGATAAAATAATCTTTTGAGTTAATGTCTATCAGTGCAACTCAACATGTATAAGCAAATCATATTTTGTGAATTACCGAGAACAGAATAGAGCACGGATTATTCTCAAAAATATTATTACATATATTAAATAAAGGATACATTTAGCTACTAAATCAAAAAATAAAGTATTGGCTAAGAATAAATGTTAGGTGTCCACTGTGTAATGAAATCTTATATGGATTAAATGTGCATATAAACAAAACTTTATCGGGGAAACACAAATTATCAAATATAAGAGATACACAATACAAGGAAACTATGAAATGGATTCCTTGAATCCATTAATTCGTTTACAATCAACATGAAATGATTTGTATTAACATTGATTTTGATGATATAAAATTAAAATCCCTTATCTCGTTGACAAAAATACTTCTTCATTTGAATGAACGCTGTCTGTTTTTCTTTAGAGTTATATTGTAGTGGTTCAATAAAAATATTTGCATTATAATTTGCATGATAGGAGATGTATAAAGTTTTGACAAATTTCGATTTATTTATTCTTGTTATATAATTTTCTATAATACATATTAATATTTTAGCAAGACCAAAAATCATTATCTATTTCTTAAAAAATTGTTTATGAATAAATAAGTCAGAAGTGGACCTATAAAAAAGATTATTTTTTTAAGGTTTATAAATAAGTTGGTCTTATTTATGAACCCTTAGAAATATGATCTTTTTTACAGGTAAAAAAGAAATGTGACTAAAATGTAAGATTTAAAATGCATTTCAAGCTAAATATTCATAATTGAGCTGGAAGCATTACTCGTTACCCCAGATAACTGGCCGATCAGCAACTTATTCAAAGAACAGTGTGCTTAATAAATTTGTTATTTCATGGAATTTCTATTTAATAATTCATTTTATTGCTTTGGTTAAATTATTTTAAAAATATTTATATAAAGATGATGCAAAATTATAAATATTTAAATAAAAATTCTTTATTTTAATATCTTACACAGTAAAATCTGATGTAAGCTTAAAGGACAGATCACATGACACTAATCCATTAACCTTGCCAGTTGGTGAATTATTTTCTTAAAATGGTTTGCTTAATCTCTCCTAAAGCTCTTCGATAAAATCCATATACATAGCAAAATATGATGGCCATATTTTTAAATTACACTATATGGGATTTCCTATTCTATTATTTATCTATATCAAGAGCTTGAAACACTTCTTATAAAATTCATTTGAAAATATTCGAAGCATTTTTCTCTTTTCAGAATAAAAAAAGCAGTAGATTTTAAAAATTTAATATCTTTTAGGCTAACTTTAGATCATTTTTCTTCAAAATAAATTGTTTGTCATTTAATATTTTCTTTCATTTTCAATATTAATTGATAACAGTAGTTTTTTATTCTTTTAAAGACATGAATGCTCTTATTAATGGAATTATAATTCTAGCAGGTCTTAGAAATAATAGTTTAAAATCAGCGAATAAGACAAGTATTTATTATAACAATATTATGTATATTATTTCAGTTCAAATATTATTGTTTAACGTATCATAATAATAGGATAGAATTTTTTCATCGAACCATGGAAATTTCATTAAAACGTTTTTAAATTTTGCTTATCAATAATGTTCTGAAATTAAAACTAAATTTACCAATGAATTTCGTCCATTTCAGTTAGGTTAAAAGAAAAGTTATGATTTGCATAAGAAAGACGCTCAAGAAATATAAATTTAGATCAAAATAAAAGTATGAAGTAGAAATGAAATATTAAAATAAATGCATATTAAAATATTAGAATAAATGAAATATTAAATAAATGCGAAGTTAGAAGTTTTAGATGCAGATTAAAGTGAATTTTGAAGCAGTATTGTTTATTCATGAAAAGATTAAAAATTATAATCATCCTGAAAATAAGGAATAATTAAAAATACGCTTATAAAAGTTTCAATATATTGAAATTAATTAGCAAAATATAATTACATATTTTTGTATAAAATATTAAATGAATTATTTTAAATTTTAAACTTGTTAGTATTTTCAAATAAATTTTTCCCCCGAAAATATTTTTTTTAAACTGAACAAAATCATTAATTTGAGATACATTGTTGTAGCATTTTAAAAAATACTTCTTACTGGGTTTCAGACTTTCTTGATCTTATTCAAAATATTTAATTTTTTAAATAAATTAACTTAAATGCTTAAAATGCTTCGACATTTTCCAAATATAAAAATTAGTAGATAAGCATTTTTGTAAAAAACATAAATCAATAATAAATCAAAACTTACATCAAATATAATAATTATTTATTATTAAACATTTTTTTTAACTGAAGGAAATATTTTTACAACAGTTAAAGTTAAAAGCAAATATTTGTTAAATAAAAATATTTAGTCTGTAGTCCTTAATATATAATATCTCAGATTTATAAATTAATATTAGTTTAAAAGCACTGATATTTAAGCACCGTAATTCTATAATAATTTATAACATAATAGGAACTTCATCTCCAACGAATTGTATGGCAGATCAGAAAAACTATTTTGATTTAAATGATAAAAATAGTCAAGCAATTTTTATTATTTGTCATACGAAAATCCCAACAAATGTTTTTTCTGTACTCAGGAACAATGCTCAGAGAATTGGAAATTATAGAAATGCATAATTAGGAGCATGAGAGAAGACACTGGACACCTGAGGATAAAAAAAAGAAGATGTGATAGGAGGAATCCTGCTATACCTTATTTTACTCACTGCAAATTCTGCAAGTGTCAAATTATGGAAGAACACCGCGAAACCAAAATTCATCTTGCCTTATTTGTACAATGCAAGGGTCTGGTAGGAGTCTCATGATATATAATATGTTCTAAATTGCATAAATGCATTATCCTAGAGGATAAACGAAGAGATATGAGAGGTCTGGATAAAAACTGGTAGATCAAGTTTTCTTTAACGTTTATTTTATACTCTGATAATGACAGACGGACATTGTGGGCGATAATTCAACTTTAGATAATGCCATAGATATCCAAAATTAGTTTTCTGGCTTTCAACGTGTCTTCCTAGTTAACACAATAGAAAATGTCTAGGATAGGATCGAGCGAAATATACACTACTAAGAATTCTCTGTTTCAATAAAATTTAAAGGATCTGAAAGCTGCATTGCCAATACATGGCAGTCTCTGGGAATAAATGTAATCTAGAAAAGAAACATATATTTGGATTCCCAAATTTATAAAAATTGTTATTCATGTAAGAGGTAATCTAATAACATATTGCTTAATTTATTAACATATTGATCCATGTGAAGGAGTTAATCTAATAACATATTGTGAGATTGAACGATTTTTAACATTTATTAATTACAATACATCACTCTTAAATAGTTAACAAATAAATTATAAATAATAGCAAAAATCACTCCTTTATTAAAATTATGGCATTGCATATGAAAAGCACCATTCATTAAAATAAATACTATAAATTTATGTTCATTATTGACTTTACTTACTCTTTCATTTTTTTTTCCTCAAAGCTTAGAGACAACTTGAATTTTATCACTTGCCTCATAAGCTGAGGAGCATCTTATTCTCTCTAAACATAGCGTGTGTATTAAATTTTTCTTTTAGTAAGCATTTAGAAGAAAAATATTTTTAGCAAAATATTTATTCTGAGACTCAATAAATTCTTAAGTGAAAAACTCGATGATTTATATTATTTTGGCTTCAGTTTCTAGTGGTTTAATCACGTGTTATTTTAACATTCTCTATTTCCTTTACAGAAATAAAGTCTATAAACGAGTAATTTAGGAGTTCATTTTATGTTTGACTTCACAAACTTAGACTTCCTAATGAATATGTATTTCATCGTTAATACAGGGAAGGGTTACTTTTGATTTTTTAGGGATCATACCGGCATAATTTATCATAACTATCGCGTGACTTTTTCATGTTATTTAAGTTTAGAGTTGGATATGTTACTCGAATTTTATGTCATGCGTGACTATGTACCTAGTTTAGCCACGAAAAAACATTTAGAGTACAATTTGTGTACATGTGTTTATTTCATGTATATACATTACGTTTATTACAATTAAAGTGTAAATTTAAAATTTCATTAAAATAAAAGAAACTCAAGATTACAGAAGAAATTAATATTTTTCAATTAAATAAATAATTTATTTACTTTTGTGGTTTGTAATGTTTTTTATTTCTTATTTTACTTAGCTTTATATTTTATATAGTACATATATTTTCTCATTTCTTAATTCATTGGGCTGAATTTCAAATTTCTTTAAATTAATTTCCATGAATACATCAAATAATATGTAATCGAATAATAAATTAACTAATTTTCTATTTTTTTTTTCGTTTAGTAATAAAATTTTTAAATATAGATATTTGCATATCGTATAAAAATACAGACTGCAATGTAATGTCACAAACTAATTGTCTACAACGATAATAAATTATAAATAAATATAAATTGAGTATTTTCTATTTAAATGATAGAAAATAGAATTTTTTTATAAGGAACTATTCGTTTAATAAATTATAGGACCAAAAATATAGAATTATATTCACATTTCATCCATTTTAGTAAAAGAATTTCTTTTAAAAATAAATTAGCGAAGAATTTTATTGGGTGAATTATTCTTTGATAAGATAAATTCTATAATTTATCCATTAAAACAAGAACTAAACTTCAAACATAATTATTTTCAATACATGTTGCAATTTTTCATTTAACATTTTGAATTAATAAAATTCTTATAGCAGTTAAATTTTGGCATAAATTTTAGTTAATGCTCATATTTTCAATTAGCCGCCCAAAATGCTAGTGGTTAACATACCTTACTACGGATGGGGAGGACTGGGTTCGAATCCCGGCTCGGGCATGGCTGTACTTTCTCTTTCTCTGTGTTTCTTTGTCCTTTCCTGAGATGATGGAGAAATGTGGACCGCCTTATTGATGGATTTGTGGGGGTGTGACGTGGGTAGTGCTACTCGCCTCCATGACTTGGTTCACAGGTCCCCACCAGAAAACGCTGAATGAGTAGCAGTTTCCGGCTTTGTTGTGGGAAGGGTTGATCTCCCAAGTGCCCGCCATTGGATAAAAAAATTAATTAAAATTCATTAATTTTTATAACATAATAATTTATAAATAATGCTAATAATTACATTTATTTGAGAATTGCATCATATATTTCAAATTACTTTTTATAAATTATATGCAATATAGTTTTGTTGCGCTTAAACCATTTACTGTAATTACTGCTAATATAGTCACAATTGTTCAATAATTCTAAAGAACTCCTCTTACTGTTAAATATTGTTGAATTTGAAGGACTTAGTAAATTTCAGAACAATTTTTTACTTAACAACCTTAGGTTAAAGTTGTAATCCTTTCATTAATTTTTTAAATATACACATAATCATCAGTGCATCATTAAGACAAAAGTAGACTTATCAAAGTGGACTTTTCCAGAATCAATTTATTTCTTGAGAGAATTTTCTTAAGATTAAAGCATGTAACTATTCATTTCATTTAATCGATAAAAAAATTTCATGTTCAACCCCATCAATCTTTTCTTCAAAATGAAAGTAACGTCACCTATGTTCATTTTTTACAATATAAATTTGTTAAATATTGTACATACTAGAGCAGATTAAATGTATGTGCACTATCATTTTGATATGCTTTTGTTTAAGAAACTCTATCATTAATCTTGCTAAATGAAAGGAAGCCCTGTCATGTTATATATATAGATCATGCTTCTTCAAACATTTATCTCTTGAAGAAATTTTGACTGCACTCCTCTTAATTTCATTCTACTTAAAAAAGATAGAAATTTGAGAAAGGTAATAATTTAAGACAAAATTTATTTTTCATTCTCTGCATATATTAGTGACTATCTAAAATTTATTTTAATTTAACGCACCAGCGTACGCACTGGGTCTTAAAGGCTGAGTCCATACGATAATTCAAATTCCGGAAAAATGAGGACATTTTGTTTTAGAATTTTCTATATTGGCAAATATGACACAAAGGAAAGAAAATTCATAAAATAATATATTAAAAAAAGAAGTTTGCATTAATCACCTACTTTAAATTTCATGAAACAGTTGCTTAAACATTCAATATCAAATAAGCCAAATCGATCAACAAGAAAAATTTAAAAATCTCACCAGAGGAAAGTATTTCCTATTCACCCCAGTAAAAATGACGTAACAATCCTCAATATGTTTTGCCAAATATGACAAAAGTATCTGTAGTGAACACAAATAGACAGCATAACAGAAAATTCACAAGAATGAGAGTAAGCAATAAACATATTTTGCAATTATTTATTTTTAACAGCATAATAACTGCTCTTTATTAAAACGCATCTAGGGTTGTAAAAGTAATCTTAATAGTATTATTTAACAAATGTTTTATACCGTGCCTTATAGACCCACAACATGTACGCTCTTTGAAGTTTTTAGCAAGAAATCCCATGGGTTAAGCTAATTGCAAAAGGAGAGTGCAATAAAATATCGTTTACTGAGATAAAAACAACACATATTTTAAAATATTATGTTTAATCTCTAACACATTTCATCAGAAGATATCTTTAAAAATTTCAGAGTTGTCTTTAGAGTCAGTGTGGAGTATGTATTACCTATAACCAAGATTATAATTGAAGGCTGAAAAATTCTGAAAGACTGAAAAAGATATATTTCATAAAAAAATAATAAATTTGTGTATGATTTAATTCTTATAAAAATAATGAGCCATTTGTTATTATATGAATAAAAACAATGAAGTTTTATATTTTATTAAATTAAAACTCAGTTTATATTTTATTAAAATGAAATAAGATTTGAAAATTTATAAAAATGTTTAACAAATTTAAGTTGCATTAATTTATTTAAGAAACAAAAATATCTTATAGGTATAAGATTTAAGCACTTCAATTAAGTTATTCATCGTTTAAAAAATCAAGGAGTCAATTATAATTATTATAAAAGTTGTTTTATTTATTTCGATTCTTGCCTATAAATAAGGAAATTATGCATAGTTGAAATAATTATCACAACATTATGTATTTTATTGCAAAATAATTTGTTTCACGTAATTATTTTATTAAGTTTATAAATACAAAACTCATGTTGATATTTTAATTGTAATTACATGAGCTGATTTTTAGGTTATATTTCCATTTTATAGTATTTTTATGCGACAAATATATTCCATTTCTCACTTAGAAAAGCATTAGCTGCTTTTAATGATAAAACAACAAAATGTTTTGATTGATGCTGAACTGACCCCACCCAAATCAGTATTACAAAGTTCATGGTCTTTCTAACAATGAAAATGTGATAAAATATATTAATATTCATTTGTATGAAACGAACTGAAAACAGGTTGTGATTTTTTACGGAAAAGAGAGTGTTGTAAAAATAAACATGTGAGTGAAA
>JAPDSC010130698.1:8780-19740 GCA_026290005.1 Latrodectus geometricus | reverse complement strand
TATATATATATATATATATATATATATATATATATATATATATATATATATTGGGTTTGGGTTGTCCGGAAAGTTCGGGCCGATTTTCCGCAGGTAGCACGAGATACCTGACTGAATATATTACAATTACTGAAAACAAAATGACAGGTGTACATATTCTAAAAGAGGTAGTTTCAGCCATATTTGGAAAAAAAGAGTTTAGTAACGATTCGTTAATTTTTATCAGTTTTGTGTGTCTTGGAATAGGGTGGCAAATAAAGTGCATTATAAGCATTTAATACTTTTCTTTTTTTGAAAAAGCAAAAATGCCACACAAGCGGCAAATAAGATACGTGCTGTTTATAACGAGGATGCTGGAAGAAGGATTTCCCTTAATGGAAAAAAATTTCGACTCTTTGGTTGATGTCAAAACCCATATGGACAAATATTTTGGCGAGAAATCTGAGAGGTTCTGAAAGGACGGAATTCTCAAACGACACGAAAGATGGGAAAAGGTTGTGGAGCAGACTGATTTATATAATTTAATAAATACATGTCAATCTTAAATAAGCTGCGTTTTAATTGTCTTATAATATCTGCCCGAACTTACAGGAGAACCCAATATATATATATATATATATATATATATATATATATAACTACAGAAATGCCACCCAAGCATTGAAGTTCTTACAAGAATCTCGAAAACAACTACTTTCACATTAATTATACTACGTTAAAAATTATAAATCACTTTAACTTCTCAATTTAACTCGCAAAAACTTTTTCTATTACTTTTGGCAACCATATTCTTCAGAATTTAATGTATATTATTCTGTATTGGTTGTATATTTTTCATTGTGTAATACTTTGCTAATTTTTCTTATTACTTAGATTTGATAATAGTAGTATTTTTTCCTTATGCAGACACACTTCGGGAGAATAGCATGAATATTTTTAGACCTTTGTCTTTCGTGCTAGTCAGAAAAGAGTGTCTAATTTGCATAGTTGACCATCTCCTTCCTGATGAAGACGTGGTCCCTAAGCCTTTTCCTTATTTATAATAGTTTGGGGAAAAAGAAATCCATTATTTTTACATGAACTTTATGTAACTTTTTTTGGATTCACTTTGTAAAAAGGTTTAAAACAGCTTTTCAGTAGATTTTTAGGTCTTGCGCGTTACGACTGCTGACATGCGGTTAACTTCGATCATTTTTGATATTTTATAGACATTTTCGACGATGCTGTATCCACATGCGAGGTGCATCTCTAACATCAAAAATACCCGAACGGAATCGACGAAACAAAATACGTAACTGGTTGTTACAGTCTTATATAGGACGATAAACACCTTTCACAATTTTAGCCACCCGGCTATCTTTTTCGCTGTTACAAGAGAAAAACGAGAATGTATCGAATTTTCTGTTTGTTGTCTTCCATTTTTAAAACCTTGTACTCGTAACTGAATTAATCAAACAAAAAACTGCAAGAGGATATTTTAGTGTCAAATGTCACCTTTACAACGAGAATAAATCTGAAATTGTTTGATAGATACCTCACGAGATATCAATTCCTACAGACGTCTACCGAAAAAATAATGGATTACTTTTCCCCCAACCTAATATTATATTATATTGCTTTTGATTTTTTCTTGATTTTGTCTCATTGTATTAAATTGAATAGTTTTTTCTTTGTTTTATCTTGATCTTCTAACTACATTTTACTTAATATATATATATATATATATATATTCTCTAATTACAGATTGAAAAAATACGTTGAGACAAATTACAAAACTTAAATGTAGATATTGGAAGATGCAGAAAAAAAATGTCTACAATTAATTTCATAGAAGAAGTTGTATAGTTTAAAATTTTCAATTTCTCAATTATTTTTGGTGGAGCTTACCACACTAGTCAAAATATGCTTATGCAATCATAGATTTTTCATGCGAGTGAATAATCATAGAAATTGCCTTCTCACAAACAAACTACCGCATTCTGGCTTTCAAGATTCATTTTGTCCCCTAGAAGGGTCTAATTCTGTCTTTTATAAATAAATACTGGCAGCAGAAGTCCTGCCTTCCTTTCAGAGGAATGCCGACTGCATTAGCGGTCCCCTTCGAATACCGGAGATAATGATGGTCATTCCAGAAGGGAAATATTTCCCACATTCAGGGAGGATTTGTGGAAATGCTATTCAGAATGCACAAATCTGAAGAAAAGTTATTTTTAATAGTAATTTGTTATATGAACCTTCATGTTCAAGAAAACTTTTGGAAAAACTTAATCCTTCCATTGCTTAATGTATATTAATCGAAAACCATTCAAAATTCGATCCAACGTTATTAATCTTTTTGTTATCACAAACTTTCTCCCACTATTTACCATTCCATAAAATAATGAATAAAATAAATATACCCTTTATATAAGGTAAGTTGATTTTAACAATACACATATTTCAAAATTCTACACAGTAATTAGTAGCTTTAGAGCAAAAGAAACATTTTAAGTTTTTATAGCATACATTATTTATTTGTATTTTAAAAGATTTTTGCTACTAAATTGGTTGAATTCACGCATTCATGGTTGAGAGAGGTTCCATGTAGAAAACATACCGTACACTGGAGAAAATATCATAATCTCCTATTATTGAACAACATCTGATATTATTGGTACCAAATACAATCTATCGAACATAAAAAAAATTCCTAACTTAACATATTATAATCTAATTACTGAACAGTGTCTGATATTATTGCTACCAAATATAATCAATCGACAGGGAATTGCAGATTTCTGGCTTAACATATTATAATCTCCAATTATTGAACAGTGACTGATTTATTGGTACCAAATATAATCAATAAATATTGAACTTCAAATTCTTCAAACTTAATATATCATAATCTCCTATTCTTGAACGATGTCTAATATTATTGGTATCAAATATATTCAATCGATATAGAACTTCAAATTCCTTACGTAACATATCATAATCTCCTATCATTGTCTGATATTACTGGTACCAAATATAATCAATTACACAATATCGAATTTCAAATTCCCAACGTAACATATAATCTGCTATTATTGAGCAGCATCTGATATTATTGGTACCAAATATAATCAATGGATATCGAACTTCAATTTTATCTAACGTATCATATCATAATCTCGTATTTTTGAGCAGTGTCTGATATTATTGGTATCAAATATAATCAATCGCGCTATATCTAATTTCAAATTCTTAACGTAACATATCACAATCTCCTATCATTGGTAAAAAATATAATCAAAAGATATTGAACTTAAAATTCATCTAATTATATGCCTAATCTCCTATTTTTTATTTTTTAACAGTGTTTGATATTGTTGGTACTAAATATAAGCAAATGATAAGCAACTTCAAATTCCTAAAGTAACGTTAAATAAATAATCCAGTTTTGAATACTTTAATCAGTTTACATTGTTAAAGTCACATGATAAATCCCTATAGCTACTATTTATGATGTATCGTCTCAGTTTCTGAGCATTTCTTTCATTGAATTTCTTCAGTTAGTTAACATTTCATATCAGTTCATATTAATATTCTTCTAATTTAAATTAATAGATGTACAAAAGCAATGAATTGAAAAACTCAAAAATCAAATACATTAAAAATGTGTTTAGGAAATAGTTTGGGATAAATATTTATTTATCATCTAAAATAATACTCTATACAATATTTACAAAAATTTATTTAACTACCACTAGTTTTAAAATAATTATGACACTTAATTCTCTTTTGTAATTTAAATTTATTCAAGAGATTAGAGTTTTTTCTTCAAACACATATTTCCCGAGGAAATTCATCTGAATCTAATAGGATTCACCAATGACTTTAAAAAACATTATAAATACATTAAAGAGTACAAATGACAATCATACGTGTATATAAAATAGATTATATGTAGATATATAAGAATAATATGCAAAAGAACTAATTTAACATTAGTTGATGACATAAAATTAATGATGACGAAATCAAATATTGTAATATGTATATTAAATTTAAAATATTTCTAGGCTAAATATTTTTATATGCATATTCAAATCCTTATCCTTAATTAAGTAAATATTATACAAATTTAATACCATTCTAGTAAAAGATTATCACAAATTAATGATTAAAATAATTAATACTGTATTTCCTCAATTATTTCAAGATGCAAATGTTAAAATAATAAATTAAAATTCTATAAAATATTGTTGCAATTATTATACTGAAATGCAATTTATGAAAAATTACCGACAGGAATAAGATATTTATATTGAAAAACCATATTTTTGTTAACAAGTTATTTACACAAAAAGTTAAATTTGGGAGCAAAAACATTTTTGAAAAAATTACGTTAGAGAACAATACAGTTGCTAACCGTTTATCTGGAATTTTGTTCTATTTAGCATTTTTTTTTCTGTTGTTTACTCAATTGCCTTGCACCTATGGGCCAACATTGGAATTAATTTATTTTCCAAATGAAAATATTCTCACCTTTGAAGCATCTTTAATATTTTTGCAGTATTTTAGATTTAAATATGAACTATTTAATAACAGTAATTAAATGTTTTTTATTGAAGAAAACCAAACAAAACTTCTCAAGTGCTACAATGTATGCCACGCGGTTTACAAGAGTAATTTCATTCAACTGCAACAAACATTTACAAGACAACAGCAGCAACAAAAGAATTAAGAATCGAACTGACACATGAATTTCTCTAAAAACAACAATCATTTCAATGTTCTTCAAATGTTTAGTGAAAAAAAAAGAGAGAATCAATAAATGGAGATATGTTTAATTCGGTTCTAAGCACCTGCCTAGCATATGCATACTACCTAATTAAATGCATTTTTCAATGGTGGAGAAGAATTGCAAACGAAAACAAATTTGAGAATTATCAAATGCATATTTTATGCATTACTTTAAGTGAAATATTATTTTTTAAAGTTAAAATTATGACAGTTTCTGATAAGAATATTTACGGTAATTAACTGTTAAAAAGCTTTTTGTTACAGCAACATATTCAATAGAAAAATTGAAAATGCGAAGAATATTTAGTATCAGTATACCTAAGTGTACGATATAAATAATCATGTTATGCTGATAGTAAATAGAGAATATTAAAAAAGTTATGCTGCTTTTATAAATTGAAGTTATCAAAGATGTTATGCTGGTTTTTTAAACTGATGTTATTATAGATGTTATGGGACCTTTTTGTATCGATGTTATTAAAGATATAATTAACCCACGCTGTTCTCTCTAATAGAAATTTTGATACGAATCTGTGTCTAATTTTTAATATAATTAAAACAGTACACCTTTATGTTGTTTTAGATACTTAATCCAATACATAATGTATAACATACACAATAGTTTATTTTCAAAGTAATAGACGTGGAAAATTACTTAATAGATCACGTGAAAAATTGTTACTATCACACTTGGCAAAGTCAAGCCAACCCGTCAGGAACCGGGTGAATGAAGTCAGAAAGAGTATCTTCCGTTTTTGAAGAGAGCACTCCCCAACGAGGGTGGAAGTACTACTTTTGGCCCATAGATGGCAACACTATCTCGGTTTTCGAATTTAAAGATAGGATGATAGGGATATAGTTTAAAGATAGACCCAAGGCCTGACTTCTAACAAACCCAGAAGTATTAATTTAGAATGTAAACATGGAGGACATTGACATATTTTAAGTGTCCCAGTCGCCATTACTGAACACGACAGATTTTCAGATAAGCAGGGGTTCGAACTCACTACCTTCCGGTAACGAGAACGACGCCCTTACCAACCAGGCCACCGCAGCCCTTGGAAAATGATATTTTATGTTAATATCATCAGGATTGAATACCTTCATATAAAAGAGTAGTAACTGAAAAATAAAAGCAACAGGTATCATTAATAATAAAAAATTTAAAATGTTAAGATTAATTTTAATTGATTTAAAAAGAAAAACTATAAGGTACTGAATTTAATGAAATTTAGACTTGATATTAAATGAATTATTAATAATGAAAAGGGAGTTTTAATCTTGTAATACCGATTGCTAATCTTTAAATATTAATATAATTAGAAATATGTTTTAGAAAAAAAACTGTAGTATTCATACATGAGTTATCTTAATGTTTTACCATAAATTCAAAATATTTTCTAAATATTTCCACAAAACAGGCAAAGCTTTGAGACAGCAATGAAAAATTCATTAATTGCAAAAGAAATAACAAATGAAAACATTTTTAATTATGAAAGAAAAACAAGATATTTGCTTCGTGGCTATTCATTTTAAAAATAGAATCAAAAGCTCCGATGAAAAAGGAAAAACAAATGGAAAAAACTCCATAAAAAAAACAAAAAACACTTTTAATTATCCTAATTAATTGTCCCAAGTTATTTTTAGTCTGACAGGAATATCAAAATAAAATAATTCAATTTGATTTTAAATAAAAATTCAGTGGTTTTTCTGATAAGCATATTATTTTTTCAGAAGACCAAACAGGATACTGTAAAGTTAAAATAAAAAAAATGTTTTGTTGCCATTTTTAATTTCGATTAATTATACAAAGTTTAAATTACATTCGAAAAGAAACATTGATATTTGTTTTCAAATGCAACAAATGTTCACAAAAAATGTAACAAAATTTCACAAAAAAAGTAATTAACGATGGCCAAAATTTAAATTCAGTTCCTTGTAGGATTTATGTTGAAAAATCTTTATTTTTAGAATTTGGAAATAAAAATATTTGTGGGTGAATGTATGAGATAAATGTGCAACCAATGGAAATGCATGTATATCCGCATATATAGAAGGAGAAAACATGATTCACGAGAATTAACGTTTAATTATATTAATATCTTAACTCATAAATTTTAGATCCTTAATATTTTGAACTAAATATGACGCAGAACAATTAATAATTTAGAACAGTAAGTAATTTGAAGTACATTTTAAAATGACACAGAATATAAATTGCGTTTGAGTTGCTCTAGACACCAGTAAATAAAATGTAGGGTAATCCACTCCCCAAAGGGTTCAAACACATTTTAACTCTCGATAAACTTAAAACAACTCAAAAAAAAGTGAGGTTTTATTTCTACCAGATGCTTCTAGATAATCTCGCACAAAAAAGAAATTATTTTTAAATATTGGTAAATAAAAACATAAAGATTGCAAAAGAACTGTCAAATTGTGGGAAAATTAAATAATACATTTATCTTTATTTTAAATCAATAAAAATTGATGTCATCTTTTAACTGTATAGTATTAAGTATTCGTGTGTATATGCATAAACTACACTCATCTAAGAAAATAATAAAGAAAAGTAGTAAAGTTTCTTAGATTTATGGCGAAATAAATTTAATTAAAATGCTTGGATGTTTAAAGTTGTCTCTCTCAACAAACTCACACTGAACATCTTATGAAATGTGGATCTGAATTATGTAAAACTTTGCAATTTTTTTTCTTTTATCCACCGTGAGAAAATTTAAATGTCGAGTTGAGTTGTGTTGTCTGAAAGCTTGACACTTGTGTCTATGGGGTGTGCACCAACAACCATCGTCAATGCCAAATTGAGTGTGTGGAACGTGTACTGCTCATCAATCCCTAAGCACTTACCACAAGGTAAAATAAAGGATTGAACAGAAATATTAACTTTAGAGTATAGTTCTCAAGATATTCTATATCAAAATTAAATTTATATTTTAGCACAGAATACTATGGATTTAATTACAAATTTCTCAACAATTTTAAGATATTCGTGGTTTATTTTTCCGTTAATCTGTGTGTCTTTATTAAAAAAAAAACTGTATATTAAAACAAAACACTATATGTATGCACAAAATATCTGTAACTCATTTGTTAACAAATGAATCCATCAATATATTTTATTGCTAATCTATTGCTATATGTAACCTTTTCAATGTTATTTTTAGTTCAGATCTTTTTAAACTCTTAGCGGTCAATCATGTTTTCTGACCTTTTCCACACTGATAATTTATGACGTGAAATATTTAGAATTGTAAATTATACAACAGAAGAATGTATATGAGCCTCTTAAACTTGTATTCATAGAACATTTGAAAATAAACGAAATTTTGATTAAAGAAGAAATACAAATAGCAAAATATACTAAAAGGCGAATAATGACGGAAATTATTACATTTAAAAAGCGAAGACACTTATAAAAGTATAAAAATTTGTTTATTAAATACAAGGAGAATAAATATAGAAATTTATTAAATAGCTGTAAAGTTCTAATAGTTAAATTAATTTAAATACTATTATAACTATAATAAGTGTATAACTAATTTTTTTAAACATCAACTTTTATTAAACAATAATCCATTAGCGAATATGAAAGAGAGAAAAACTTTTGGTGTCAAAATTCAATTCAATTTTATTTTCCTTTTGGAAGAAAGAGTATCCAAAATATAAAGTATTAATTATTTATTTATTTAAAGTATATTGAATGTACATAAATAATTACATTCTTTTTTAATAATGTAAAGTATTTATCTTTCATTCAATCAGGGAATTATATGGGTTACTTAAATTTTTTTTATTTCTTTTTTTCATTTTCATTTTTTGGACTGTACTGGGGGGGAATTATTGTTATCTGAAGCTTTCAAAACCTGAAATAATGCCCTAATGACGTCATATTTTCTCAGGTCTATTGTTGCCATTGATAACACTTTTATTTCCAGCAATATTCACCAATCAGGCCAATCAGGCCTTAACTTGACATGAATGACATAAATGAAAGGTGGCATGATGATTTCCTCCTCCGATATCGGTACCTTATAAAGAATGTCCTGCTCTTTAGCCTTAATTATACTTTCTCGGCATTAAATATCTGGGAAAAGAATACTTTTATCACTCCATTCTTTCAGAGGTTAATGCTTCTCATCTATGAAATTCCAACGACAAGTAATCCACAAAATTTTTCCTGATTTTTGTAGACAAATTTTTACTAAAAATACTTCTCTAAAATTATTTATTTCATTTCTTAAATCAACAGTTGTTATGAGATTTCTATGTGTATTTCATTGTTGTTACATATGACACTTGGTAAAACCAAGTCCGCCTGTCAGGGATTGGGCATATGAAGTCAGAAAGAGCATCTTCCGTTTTTTTAACTGAGCACCCTCAAACGAAAGTAAAAGTATGGTTCATAGATGTCAGCACCATCTAGATTTTTCAATTTAGAGATTGAAGCCATAGAAGACCCATGCCCTGTCTCCAATCACTCCCAAAGATATTTATTTGGAATGGGAACATAGTAGACAATCCAACCCAACATATTTTACATGCTCCAGTCACCATTAGTGAACGCGAGAGATGTCCGGCTAAGCCGGTATTCGAACTCACTTCCTTCCGGGAACGAGAACGACACCCTAACAAACTAGGCCACCTGCGTATAGCTTCAATAAATAGAATGTAATATATAATAATAAAAACGTGAAAAAGAATATTAGTGAAAATATAATCTGCTTCTGATATATAAATATATGTGACATCCTCAAATAAAAATTTGAAACTGTGACTCTTATTTGAAAAAAAGACATGGTAGTAGATGGTATCATTTTCAATGGCCATAAAATCTTGATCTCCAAAAGTCTCGGAAAAAAAATCCAAATGCCTCTATCAAGTATCTTAAAATCATAAATCTTGCTAATGAGAGAAAGTTCGTCCTGAGAAGGCAATTTGATATCTAGAAAACTTCTAGAGTTGTACCCTCTCGTTTCCTGTTACAACAGTATATTTCAGAATTGATTTTATTTCTCGTTGTTTTTTCGAAAACATTCCTTTGCAGTTTATAATTTATAAAGGAAAAATTATGTGCAAACGAAGTTTGTAAATTATGAATTAATAGATGAAATTTAATCCCATAAAATGTTAATAAATTGTATTCCATGTAATATTACAATTTTTTTCTAATGTTAATATTTTAATGTATGTTCACTAATATGAAATTCTTTTTTCTGTATTTGAATTAAATAAAAAAATAAGTTTAAATTGTAAAATCTAAGAGCATATTACTTTTGTAATTTAAATTAATATTGAAATAAATTGAAAATTCTTCAGAAAACTCATAAAAAAATTATGGAAGAAGTATTATAAGAATTTATTAACAATATTATTTTTAAATATTTAAAACCTCAATACTTTTTCTTAGATAAATTGCCTTTCCATCTGTTTATATAGTAAAAAGAATAATTTAGATAACCATATGTTAAACATAAATGTTTTAATAAATAAAATAAATTACCTTATCATTAAAATTATAATCAAACAAATTAAAGAATGTGAAATTTCTAAAATAAACCACAATTAAAAAAATAATAAAATAAGCCATTTCTAGTTTCTTTGAGAATATTGCAAGACAAATAATGTTACAAACTTACAATAGATTAAAAAAAGAGAATTATAAATGTAAGCGCAGAATTTCAAATGCATTATGTAAAAAGAAAAATCCTTCTTAACCAACAATTTTAGAGACAATTTTATTGAAATTTTCAACAATTTTATTGAAAATAATAGAAAAATATGAAAGCAGAAAGTTTTATAGAGGAACCAAAAGACTGCTGATTTTCAACTCCCAATACTAAACTGCAGAGTAATTGTCGGTGAAATTTTTTCAGATCTACCAATTTTTAAATAAAGATTCAGAAATTGCTTCTATACTTTTCTTAAATGTTTGTTATTTTGGTGCATATAATTCTAACTGTGGTGAAGTTACATTACCAACATTCTATGAAGTTAAACGTAACATCTTCAGGATAAAAAATAATAAACTACAGCAAAAGTGATGAAACCAAAATAGAATTTATAAAACACGGAAGGCTAGGGGTGAAACTTATGAATGAATCACCCATATCTGGGAACGAAAGCAATATCAGCAGAATGGAACTTGGGAATCCTATTTATATGAAAAAGTCCTATT
>JAPDSC010130697.1:0-19889 GCA_026290005.1 Latrodectus geometricus | reverse complement strand
ATGTGTGTGTGTGTGTGTGTGTGTGTGTATGTATGTATGTATGTATGTATAAGGCGTAAGCATAAAAACTTAAGTTCTGTTCTAGATCCTCTAAGCTGAGGAGTGATAAATATTTCGTGCAAACCTTTTACTACATTAATGCGCATATTTCGAATGTTTTATTTTAATTTAATTTGCATTTCAACCTTCAACATTTTTTCCTTAAAGAATATTTTTAGTTGTTCACAGTTAATTTTGATACGTTTTCGTGTAAAAATGACACGCATAATTCATATATAAACAAAAGTATTAATGAGAATATGAAATTATGCAGCATCAATTGACGTATATTGTTATGTTAATAATAATGAGCATACATGGTGCCAACATATAATTAAAAACATAAAGTATTCGAAATGTTGCAAATGAGTTATGTCCCTAAACAATAATTATAAAAAGAAACTTTAGAATTTAATATTTTTTTGATTAAATATCTACAAATAACATTACTTGACCACGATTCAAAACTATAACGTTTGGCTATGTTTAGTGACTTTATTCGGCAACAAAAGATATTAAGATTAATATTGTAATAAATTGCCCTAACGTAACTTCAAAACTTTATTTGTAATCAAATAATGTTTTAATGGAAAAATAAGTAATAAATACATGTTAATTTGTTTAAAGCTTTGAAAAAACAAAAATTGAATAAATTGTACAAGTTAAAAATATATTTAATACATAAAAAAATATACCAAAAAATGTAAGTTAGTATTTCCTTTCCTATGACGACAGACTTAAAAATATTAATCCTGTTGAAATGTCAATATCCTATTTAAGGAAACATGTCTGCCGTGTTTCTATTAAATTCTTTTTCGGTGACAATTTTTGTTCATTTTCTTGGATCTTTTTACCCTTAAAAAATTTCTCACTTTACAATTTCAAAAATGTTTTCACAGGCTTGATTTTTTTACTTCAAATGGTTACAAATAACACGGTTTAAATATGACAATTAAATAGTTTCGAAAAAGGAACTCAGCATCTTAGTTAGATTTATCAAATAGCATCTTGTCTCTAGATAATCAGTAGTAAAATTAATAATTGAAAAGTGTTACTTAGAATTCCATATGGTTAGTCTCTTCTAATTAATTTCTAAACGTCTTTTTATATTTACCTATAGAAATTAATTTACACATTCATTGGATTAAGATTAATTTCACAATTAAACCAAAAAATTATTAAAGTTAAAATCAATTCGTACAAAATTATGGGCATCAGAATTAATAGATATAATTATAAAATAGATGTGACAATTCATTTTATTTCATAGCATTTCAATATTACTTTTCAATTAATTAAAACCATAGACTAATTAATTACAATACTATAATTAACGTAGCTTTGAAATACGGTGAGTTTAATTACTCTAAATGAATTAAAATGATTAATATTCCATTCTGGAATTGCTCAAGAACCGAGCATATAGTTATTGTACCCTTTTTAAAATTGTCATCTACGGTTGACCACTGGAGGCTGGATCCAAAAAAAAATATTTAACATAATCAGACCCTTTTTCTTTTTACACTCTCACAAGATACTTCCTTAATAACAGCTGAGATATTTACTACTTTTTTTATTTTTGAAAAAAATATTATATTCTTCCTTTGCACTGACTAAATTTACGCTTTCTCCAATACGTTGTATATCGGAAATGCATTGGCACGTGTTTAAATGCATTGGACAGATTATCCTGACTTCAATATTTAAAAGTTTGTAACTAAATGGACTTTTTATACATATCATATCTCATCCAGTTTATGTATTCTTTCTATACATGATACTTCATTTCTTGGTACAAAATGGCAGTTTAAGCAAAGCTGAGTAAATTATATAAGTCCCGATAAAAAGTTTGTAATTATTTTTTCCAAAAACTAAAAACAAGTTTTCCATGGGAAGCTGCATCTAAATAATGGTAATACAAATTAATAGATAACTTCAATTTCACAGTTGACATTAATTTCCATATTTAGAATCTCATTTTTAGCTTTTAATTAATATACATTTATTTAATATCAATTGACAATATTGAAGTACTACAAAGTAAACCTGCGATCATGATTGATGAAATAAATCTACTACAGCAGTTCATTTTTCAAAAAATACAATTTTCAGATATGTTACAGATTCTTTATTCTGATATCAGCACATTTTCAGGGTTAATTGTTATAAATTAAGAGGAAAGATTTATCTCTCTCTAAGTTTATCTAAAAAATATTAAGAAATGCACTGGTCTCACACTTAATGCAAAAATCAATCAATTAATAATTTAAAAAAGAAATTCGTGGAAAATTCCACTAATGACTGCAGGTGGTAATTAAGAAAAACTTCTTGAAGTAGTGGTATAAATGTTCCAAGATGAAATTTGCATTTAAGAATATAAAATTGATCTTTTAAGTATAGAATTTAGTCATTAAAACAAGTGAAAAATAAAGTGAATATATCAGAAAATTAAAAATTATTGGAATTTTCCAGGTATTCCCCAAAAGTGATAATAAATTATTTTGCTTTAATTTAGATTAACTAATATTTTATCTTCTAATAGTTATACCAATGTCTCAATTTATTATTAAATAAGAATGCAAATTCATATAATTGCGTAGCATAAAGACGTTGATATAAATCTCATAGCTTAAAAAAGCTGGAGAAAGGAGAAAAACTGCAAAAGTGTGAAACAACTAATTGTATTTTATGCCACCATTAATCCATTATTTATCACAGCCCATAATTTGTAGTCAAACAAAGATTCTTTTGTAACTTAATTATCTTGCAATTATTCGAAAGTAAGTCTCCCAACACTGATTCGCATTTCCACAGGAAAACATTGTCGAGTTTATTTGCTTTCTTTAGTTTGGTCAAATGAGGTATTAGACAAGATTGCCTACATTTCCTATTATTATATAAGAAAAATTGAAATAGCTTATCCTGATTAAAACGTTTTATCAACCAAAAATATGAATAGCATTTTTAAACCTCAAATTTGAACGCAATGTTGAAGACTATGCAATCACTAAAAGAATAATTAGAAAATCTAAAGTCAAAAGCCATTTGGATAATGATGGTAATATATTATTAATTGATTGATATATTATATAAATTTTGTTATATATTCTTTTTTAAAGATTTCAAGCTTTATAAAGTTGTGATATTGTTTCCAATAAAATCCAAGTATTCTGTATCTTTGAGGAAGCATTTTTTCTCGAAAGTGATACCTCTATGTTCAAGTAAAAAAATAAGCATAGAAGTCAGATTTCAAGAAAAATCAACAATTTTTTTTGCAATGGGGTGAAATATAGTAGATATAATATTTGTAAGAAAAAGAACTATTTATGTAATATTTGATAGAATCTAGAGTCTAGACTGTCAAAGTGATATTATATTATATTCCAGTTAGAATAAAAAAGATGTTAAGCATTCTTGCCTGGGGGCATTAATTGATAAGCAACTAACTCCTTTCTTGTACTATTCGAAGTTCAGGGCTGGAAAAGCCTAACTGATATATTAGAATTGATTGCGTTTCATTCTTGTTTATCTAATATTGAATAGGTATCTGCCCGTAAAATATATGTAATGTCATTTCATTAGAGGGGTGTTGAATGGAAAGTGATAGATCAGGTCTTATCGCTTCACTTAACTTGATTGATAACTAAGATTAATGATTGATAGAATTCAATTATTAATTAAATAGGTTATAAATCTGAAATTCCTTTTATTCAATACATATGTATATATATATTTCTGTTAATAATATACGCTCAAGTAATCTATTTATATTTTAAATTTTTAGATATGATTGTGTAAACATTAACAGTCGATTAAATGTATGATCTTTAACTGTCCATCTTTTTTCTATACTTAAATTTCATATGATTAAATTTTCTTCGTATACCAGGTTGACTATCAAGTACAAAATAACTAATAAAATAAACATTCCTTTTTAGAAATAGAAAAAGTTTTCTTCTAAAAGATAAAATCTTTAATAAATTCGTAAAATATTATACCTATGATACCTAGCTTATATAATATATTGTATAAGCTGGGTATCATGTGCATAGTTTTGGTTCAAATTGCTATTCTGCACAACGAAATGAAGTGTGGTATATATATCAGTTAAAATCAACAGAATGAAGTATGGAAAGCTTGAAAAGTCCTTTTTGTTATGAGGTTATTATATATTGAGCTAGTAACTTCTTTTATGGGATGTTTACAATGCATTCATGATCGACATCATTTTACAAAAGTTGAAAGCAAGTTCGTTGCATTAATAAAACGATATTCATTATAAGATTAAAAAAAATTGTAAATACTTTGTCTCTACCTCCAATTGTTATACTTAGGGGACAATTCCAAGTGGAAGAAAAAACTCATGCCTTCATACTTCAAGCAGAGTTCTCGAATATTGGTAATCAAAGTATAACCAGTTTTACAGTGAGTTCAAATTTAAATTAATTACTGTTAAAACTAATTACAAAAATTGTAATCAAAATTTCCATGTGAAACATACCCCATTGCTTAAGATATGTTTTATCCTACATCTTCTGCTATGTTAAGAAAACAATATCCCCCTATAAGTTTCGTCCATTTCGTGTAGTTGTTCTCAATTAAACCACGAACAAAATTTCTGTGATTACAAAAAATACGGATCTTATTTATATAGATGTATATTTTGTCCTCAAAGTATACAAATAAACATTACCGTATATTTCCTGACAAATAAAATTTTTCATTAATTTTTAAATTAATATTCTTAATTAATTTGATCACAGGTCAATATTTTGATCTTTAGTAGTAATAAATGAACTATGTTTATTTGAAAAATATATTCTTGCAATATAATCAGCAATTATTATTCGTTTGTTAAATCTGATATGACACATTTGATGATAAATTTATATTTACTTCTATTTTTATAAAAAGAAATTCTTTTGATATTTTATTGATCAAAAACGTAAACGCTCGATTTAGTAAATCACAACATAACTGAAGAAAAATTAAGCTACTTTAAAGTTAGTTCTCGTTTAATACTAAAGTGGAAATATACGTAATCCAGTTTTGTGGTATCGACATTATTTATTTTGTACACAACAACATTTCAACGGAAAATTATAAATTTCAACATTATTTGCTTTTCCGGTAGGTCATGAAGTCAATTTGTTAGAAATATCTGATATACAATCAATAGTAATTAATTGTGGTTCCTTAAATAGCATACTTGTTAAACGTAGCATACGTCTTTTTTATTGTGTTTATTTATTTATTTTTGTTGATTCTTTCAAAACCGAGAAAAATTTAAGAGCAGGATTAATTTTGGTAATAAATTCCTTCGTACTAATAACATATCATATGTAATCTTTTCCACTAAAAAGCTAGTTTATTCATTATGTTTAGAGGCTTTTTGTTTTATTAGTTTTCTGAAATGCATTTTTAATTTAAAGCAATTTTTATTTTAGAACAAATTAAAATTTACAACTTAATTTTCAAAAATGTCCACTTAAATGTGTATATGTGGAATATAGATTCAGAAAAAATAGATTTTCTCACTTTAAAATCAGCAACAAAAGTTTTAAATTTCTTTATTAAAATTATCGAATGAAAAGTGTTAATAGAAGCACTAAAATTTATGTCGTTAAAACCAAATTTCCTTATCTCAGACTCTTCTCAAAAAGAATTACTTTTGTTTTAGTAGTTTCCTGGAATTTTAAGTGATGGACAGAATAATTAAAAAAATTTTGAAGAGTATTTAAATAGGATTCACAGATATATTACAAAAAGATTCTACTTTTCTGCAATTTCTTAGGTTCAAATTTTTTAATTAAATCTGAACAAAGCTCTTTTTTTTTTTTTTTTTTTTTTTGCAACTGAAAAAAATATTATATTCAACTTTATTATCCTTTTGCTTAAAAACTAAGATAATGTGTTTCGTGATAATTTTAGTAATTATCTTGTTTTTATAATTTTGAACATAATGAGTATTTTTTTTTCTTTTGCTTTTAATTTCAGTAGTTTTTATCAATGTAACCAAAATTTTTTATCCACATGAATTCTTCAGAGTTAATTGAATGAGAAAATTTAAAACATTTTTAAACTAAAATCACTAAAACCAATCCTAATGAATCCCATTGGACTAATTAAGAAATATAAGGTTAATGAAGTTTTATTGCAGCTGTTGATTTGAAATGTCTTAAGCAACTTGATCAATTTAAGTGAAATGTACAAACAATTAATGATACAAAATTATATGATAATATTTTGAACTATAGAACTTAGCCGATGTAGTAGATTTCAATTACTTTCAATCAATTTATTAAATGTATGATAAATTAGCATCTTTTCATTTCTTTTCATAGGCAAACTGTTATAAGAAAAAACAATTACATTTACGAACCATATCAGAATCGTTAAAACATTTTGGCAAAAATAAAAAGAATTTGTGTTTTGTTTATTCTAAAATGTGAAAGATTATGAACAAGATAAAATAATTATTTTAATAAGATAAAATTGTTTGAAATAGAAAACATATTGATGACCATTGATGAAAGATCAAAGTTGAAGCCAAAACTAATGACTAAATAGAATTGTTTTTCTCTTTCTTTTATTTATAAAATGATTCAAAATTGTCACGTTTTGAAAAATCTAGTTTCAATATAATAATTTTTTCCCTTTAAAGGTGAAAGGGGAATTTAAAACAGCAACGATTTTTTACAAGAGAAAAAGCTGAAAATAAAATCAATAGAATAAAAATGAATCAAAGGAATAAAATTTTTTCAAATCAGAAAATATAATAAAAAATTTCGAATTTGGATTATTATGATTTAGATTCTAATTACCAACAAAATAAAATAACTTTTCTATCTATTATTTATGTTTATATGCAGTCATATGCTCTGACAAATTTATTAAAAACAGTTTATTTTTTCCAACAAAAATGTAATCAATACTGTTCAAGATCAGTTTCAAATTAACCATACACAGATAGTTACTTTGAAAGAAGATACATTGCGCCATTTTTGTTAAGATGTTGATCGCATTGAATGGTAGAAAGTATAGTACAAAATGGAAACTATAGAATGACGTAAAATTATAACTGTACAAACAGCCTTATAGCTAATTACTAGGTTTCTGTAGAGGTTAAACGACATGATGTACCAAATCTTCCTTTAACAAGTTGATAATAAAAAGGAAGATAAAGAAAAGATTAAATTCCCATTGTTCATTTAAAATGTCCTCCATTAGCTTCAAGAGGTTATTAATTGAAAATCAATTTTGCTTAAGAGAAGGAAATAATCTTCACTAGAATCAGTTTTCCAACTACATAATAGATGTTAGCATGTTTGATGTATAATTGGAACATGTTATTCAATGAGATGTACTTAGAAATGATACCTTTTTGTTACAATCAAATTAAAGAAATGGCTTATTCTTTCATTTGATACTTAGTTATGATTTGATTACAAACAAAGAAATATGTAATGTAAATATAAGTTAATTAACTGTTGCCATTCATTACAACATCATTTTCGCCCATGTCAATCAACAAGAAAACGTTTGAGTACACATACTGTAGTGCATACATCTATTTTCATTTGCTTAAAATTTTCTTAAGCCTTTTTATATTTTTGTATTTTGCTGTATCAATAATGTCTGAGATATGGTAAGACTTATATGTTCAAACAATATCGGTAAACTGCTGCTATATTATCACATTTTTAGGTAAAATAGTATTCTAAATATCATTGAAAATGAAGTGAATAAGTATTAATCCTTCAATGTATCAGAAATTTTATTGAATTTCAAATTAAGTGATATAATTTAATAATATAATTAAAATTAAATAATTTAAAATTAAGTGATAAATTTATTTGAAATATTTATCAAACCACTACAATGATCACCAAATGCTAATACTTACAACTTTAACCGAAAAATTAAATAACAGCAATCTAAATTCAACTTAATTTTGATATTCACTTGATGGTTGATATATTTATATTAATATCTACTTTACTTAAACAACGTGGCATGGCCTACCATATACAAGTATATCACATCAAGTTACAAGTGAAAATGGTGACATATTTACGTGTTGACAGATCAATTGAGAATTTGTAATTATTTTTATATCTCTTATCTGAAAGATCTGACAGATTCACAAGGTCATAAATTTTTTTAAATTTATGCATTCAAAAATTTATAATTTGAATCATTACTTTAGATATGCTATGGCTTGAATGAAAAATTTACCATGTAATAAATATTATCATTAACACAATATCTTGTGGTTTAAATAAAAATTCTCTATAACAGAAAATACAGAAGATTCTATTGATTTTCAAGTTTCGACACGCTTTTAAATTGTAGGTTTTAAATTTATTATTCTGCAAATAATGTTCTTTTCTATCACAAGTCAGTGTCACGTAGAAGAAATGAATATTTTCTATTTCATTCACAAAAAAAGTAGCAAACCGAAAATATTATTTTTTCATTCTTTCATAAAGAATTCGATGTATACAATGCATTTAACAGCTTTTCAGAATTCTGTTTGGAATGTCGAAGAATTTAGAATTTAAAACATATCTAATGAAATTGCGATCCATAAATCTGTTGTAGCTGTTATTTTGAGAAATAACGCGTTTAGTGAATCGAAAATATAATATTCTTCATTTAGTAGCAATACGAAAATGATGTTATTCTTACACAAATGTTTTAAAAGAATATAATTAAGATTTTTTCTGAATTTATGTTCTGTTCCGCAAAATTTATCAGTTTTAATCCAAAGCAGAAGTTTCATTGGTTTGGCTTATGAATGGGACTTTTATAAAAGAATATATTCCTCTAGTATTTATTTCATATTATTCATTACTTTTCATAAATTTTACAATCTATTTAATTTGTCATTATTGACAACAGAAATAAATTATTTAGTTTGCTATTATAATATCATACTAAATTCATTTTATTGATATAGAGTAAAATAATTATTACATTTGTTAATACAGAGTACAATAATTTTTTTAGTTGATTGTACTCTGTTTCAATAAATTTTTATAAGTATTTTTATATGGCTATCGCATATGTTCTACTTTTTCAAGTATTCATGATGATTAAAAAACAAAAATTAATTAAAGATAATTTGCAAGATCATAGAAAATTTAAACAGAAATATAATTTTGAAATTTTCTAATTCTATATTCATAACCAAAAATAATTTTTTATCAATATCCAAAATAAACAGTTATTCATCATGCATTATAAAGAAAATGAATCAGTTAAAGCTTATATTCTATTTGTAACTCGTAAAATAATAATTCTAGATATACAAAAGTTTACAAACTGAATATGTTATTCTCCTTAAAATAAAAGATGAATGATCCCAAAATATTGAATTATTATAAATCTAATTGACCATTATCAAATTTTAATAGTTATGAGTTAGTGTGTCTTAGATTTCCCTTTTTATCTTCAGAACTAATAGTGAAATCTTGATTATATCATTCAGTCATTAAATTATACCATGATTACAAACTTAAAATAATTAGCGAATTTTAACTTTGTAGTAAGTTTAAAAATAATGGAAAGAAAATATAGGTTTATTTCAATAACTGTCTCAAAGAAAATATTATCAAAAGCAAATTAATAGAGAAATTTTAAGCTTCCGGTTAAATTGTTTATTTTTATGGTTTTAAAATGGTTTTGGTATATCATTTATACTTCATCTAAGCCTAAGAAATTTATCTTAAATAAAAATTCAAACAAAACATTTACTGTTTATTTAATGTATGTGTTAATAAAGAATGTATCAATTAAAGCTGCTATTATTGTTGAAGAATGTATCATTTAAGTTGTTGTTGTATAAATAATGTATCAATTAAAGCTGTTATTATTGTTGTTGCTAAAGAAAAGGTGTTTCGTAATTAAAAATGATACTTTTCACAATATCATTATAAACTTCAAATATTCTTTACATAATTTTTATAGTAAAAAGCATTTCAAGATTTTAAACATCATAGTATTATTGTAAACATGTAGAATGACAAACAACCATGTACGAACAATTTCTTTCAGTAAATATTTATAAGTTATTTAATGTGATGCAATGATACTTTAATTGTATTCCATAAAATCTCACTTGATGAATCCTTCTTAAGGAGAACTTCCTAAAACTACTCAGGAAATACATGACTTCCCCTAGTACTCATTGGATTGTTAGATTCTTTGGGCAGATAGAATTTACTTAGATGACAATAACAAACAGATTCCTTGATATTGGTGTTTCTCAGATTTCCAGTTTAGGATACTCTCAGGCATATGCAGATGATGTGACAATTCTTTTGAATGACAAGTCTTATTTCAAATTTACAAAAATGGTTAGACTACCCATAAATTTCTTAAAAGAATGGACAAAAGTACTTAGTAATGCTGCCACTTAATGCCATGTTCAAATAAGCTATCTTTGTATTCCACAAAAGCAACAACAGAAGACCAAGCATTTCCATTTCTGGACAAAGAAATGGTTACAACTAGTGGAGTTAAATAGTTGGGGTTTGCCTTGAATCACAAATTTAACTAGATAATTAACTTCAATGACATCAAAGACAAAGTGGGTAATCTATAAAACGCATTAGCCAGAGTTTTTAGTGTTACTTGCTGTTTAAAACTAGTGATTCTGAAACTTATATATAGTAGTGTCTTAGAAAGTATGGTCCTCTACACATGCCAAGTATAAGCCATAATTAACTGTGAAAATAAATGAGAAACTTCAGCAACTGCAACTACTTGCATTGATTTTTCATTTGTTAAGTATTTACATTAATATAATTAATTTGAAGCACTACACACAAAACTATAGAAAATATAAAATTTCCCAACTTAATGTTTGTGATAAAATCTTATTTGATCTCTTAAGATTTTAATATTTTATCAGACTATATTCTATAGTTTATTAGTTTATGGTGCTTCTAGTAACGAAATAAGCTATTATATATATATATATATATATATATATATATATATATATATATATATATATATATATATTCCGGTAGAAATCTTAATAAAACACTTATAGCTCTAATTGGAAACAGTAAACTCATTTGCATATATCTTTCATTAAGAATTCAAGGGCAACAAAATAAAATTGCACCACAATAATCAATTAATAGAACATGTATAGAATAAAATATATTAAAAAGGTATATATATGTATGCATATATAACAATGTCGCAGTTAGACTATACATTAGGGTGCCCTTTTGATTCTCGCCAAGTTGTGTTCGCGATTGATCGCCAAGCTAGGCAAAACTCAATCGTATTCTGATTCCAGCAGAGCAATTGATTGTTCTGTGCCAGAAAAAATCGCCAATAAAATCGATAGCCAAGCAAAAATCGCCATGTTTGCCAAGGGGGCACACTAAAATATAATTTTACCCAATGTCACTTCATTAATCAGCGAGAATAATAATAACATTGTTTGTAAAGATTTTTATATTAATTTATGAGAATTTGAAAAAGAAATCATTAAATGTATATTTATGTGTATTATTATTATTATTATTTTTTATTTTCAGTTAGTAAAATAATTAAATTAAATCTTGCAGATTCTTATCTCGCTCTTCATTACCTTTAGTATAAAATAAGAAAATTTTAAATGAACTTGAAATTGTATTTTAAATATCACTCGAAATAAATTCGTACTCTGTACCTAACCTTTCCACTTATAATAAAAAGGTAAAATTATGATTTTAGTAAATGATGGAAAAAAAACAGTTCGTGATTAGAAGTAATATTTATTAGAAGTATAATTTTAGAAGTAATATTAATTTGTTAATTTATTCATCGCCAAAAAGTTATATGCATATATTATTCTACATCAACAAGAAAGCATAAATTTGTATGTTGTGTTCAAATTAAATATCTTTTCAACAAATATTGGTTTTCTCTAAAATTCATGATGATCTTGGAACAAGTTCAAACATAACCTTTAGGAAGCGACGCAAATTATCTTTCAAGGAAGCGTAATACTTTGTAACAAAGTTGCTTCTTTGAAGATATTTCATTTTATCACTGATGGACAGTACATTTTATATAAACATTTACCTTCTATTTATGGTATTCATTTGTTATGAAAATTTATATTAGTTCAAGTAATTATTATTTTTAGTGGTCACGAAATGACATTTCATAATGTAAAATAATATTCTATGTCAATTTATTCTACGCCAAAAGATAAAAAACTGAAAAACATAATTCTACATCAATAAAGAGACAATGTATATTAAAACTTTCACTTTTTAATACATAAACTTCAATTTAAGCTTTCACTAATTTTTATAATTATTCATCATGATTATGAAATGTTAAACTCAATCATCAAAATTTTAATGAATTATTTTAATACATTTTTATGGTAATATAATATTGTACTATGAAACTGTAATTTTGAACACAATTTAAAAGTATAAACTCTCTTACTAATTCAAAATATTTTTAAATCAATATTTAAAATATAAACAGCTAAATTTAATGTAACATATTCAATTACAATATATACTTATAGTTCAAACTCACTAAGATATTTTATGATAAAAAGTATTAATTGCTATAATTTTTCACCAAAATGTTAACTCTGTATTTCTGGTGATGAGAATTGAAATCCATGATAAGAATCAGTTCCTTCAATCCAAATCAATAAGAATGAAAACCCATAGTAATTGAAGAAATTCATTAAGCAATCATTAGTGTGTGGAACAATGCCTGTGTATTAAGAAATCAATGCAAAATTTACTCTGAATTGCAAAATGTATCAATTCGCACTTTCTTTAATGTACAGGTACAATTTTGTGGGTTGACACAGTCTACATTGAGTAAAAGTAAAATGCTGTCGAGCTCTTATAACAAGATCATAAAAAATAACGACCGATATAAATTCAGAAACGGTATAACAAGAGCGTGGAAGAAGAGTCATATTCTGGAACGAAAAAATGCTTTATCCACGCCAATTCTGCCAGTCATTGATTTCCTTCGCCAACTCATATCAAGGGTTATTCCTGAGGAGCAAAAATCAATAAAAATTACAATCCACTTGAGAGCTTGAATTATAAAGTAAATGGTATTACAAAATTAGACATTTTGGCGAAAGAAAGAAAATTAGACAAAGAAATAAAGAGTTGGCTACCTTGCGATTACTATTCAGTTTTTTCAGAGTAAAATTTAAATAAATATTACCATTTGCTTACTATTTATAAATTAAAAACAATTAAAAAAATAAACAATTATTAGATTAATTAATATAAAAAATTCATTGTCACCAATTAATAACTATAAGCAAATGTGTATATTGTGATGAATGATCTGTTATATTCAGAATAAAAAAATGGCATATGTAATGCTATCAATGCCTATCAATATATCAATAAAATATTCTTAAATGATTAAATCACAAACTTATTAATATTCAATCGCAATATTCAAAACAAGAATAAACTATATAATTTTAAGAACGTGAATAAATACATTTTTAATCATGGGAGATAAATTGAGAAATAAATCAAGAAACTGCAATGTTTTTGAGAAATTGAAAATGCATAATTGATTTGAATTCTTGAGAAATTGAATAATAAATTATTTAGCTTCAACTATTTTAGATTAATATAATTTTATTTTAGATATTATTTTAAACATGTTCGTAAATCCAGATATATATATATTTAAATTTAAATTGCATACCCTAAATTTATTATGAAAGTGAAATATCATTATTAGAAATATCTTGCATTAAATTAGCAGATATTTTTTTTAAATTCTTACATTATTCATGGGTTCACCAAAATAAGTTTTCGCTATTCAGTTTAAACCAGTTTTAGTTATTATAATGGCTTTTTTTTCACGCGTGGAATAAATAAATCCTGTAAATCATACCTTAGAAAATAAAATGTAATAGAGTCATAAATTTGGAACATTTATTCCAATACATATAAACGTATCAAAATAACAATAAAAACATTGAATCATTATGTAAACTATTGTTGTGATAAAAGCAAACAATATATCAAATTAAGTGAAATGTTTGGAAACATGCATCGATTGATACAACCAATTTAAAATCGTAGAAGATAAATCATAAAACTGAAATTTCACACTAAAATAAATGATATTTTTATTTTTATCACTTTCTGTTTTAATGATCAATTAAAAATACATATGATGACTTCTAAAAATATACATTTTCAAACTGATGAGATTTTTTCTTTATGCTTGACTATAACTTTTACAATTACCTAATTTACAAACATTATAATTATATAATTAAATATACAAAATTTTTGGAAAATTAAGCTTTTAACATAACTTAAAGGAAATGAAGCAAAATCAATTAAAAATTTAACAAAAGCTGAAATAATTTTTTTACAAAATTCCTTAAACCATTAAAAAGATATATTTTTTTATTATTACTTATAATAAAAAATGGTAAGTACTAATATCTTCCTGGGTATAACGTTGCATATCTAACATTTCAGAAGCTTTCTAATACTCAAACTCCATGCTTAAATCCAATCAATATGGTGCTGCAAGAAGAAGTAAAATTTGATGGTATACTATCGTTCCATACCGTTGTCCATCATGTACGTCATTCATTGCTCTATTGGCGGCATAATCTCCTGTGGTTTTGAGTCAACAACAATGCAATTAACAAAGCAATGGATACCTTGCTTACATTCCATTCAACATGCAAACAACGTCGACTTCAAAGAATGGACAGACAAAATCTGTTTTGCTTTGGTTCGTGATGTGCCTGAGCGATCCATCACTTCGACATCATCACAGACAGCAATTCGATGCAAGGTTTGTGAAATTGGTCCCGTCGATCAGTCATTCTCTTCAGCATCCAGTGATTACATATCTTCATCAATGGTGCTAATTTTCGTCCAAGATAGTAACAAATTTCTCTGAATCCGCAATTCCTATTAGCTACTATTCTCCCTCGATCAAACTCAGAAACTAGCTCGAAAGACACTCGATGGTCTTTCGAGAATAATACTTATAGAATAATTGAAAAGGGGGAAAATCTGAAGCAAACATGTGACATTATATGCATGATATGAAGCAATTGATTTTTCGATAAATTTTGTACTTTGTCACAAATTTCTGTTCTGGTTTTTGATAGACTTACCAAATATTGTGCGAAAAATTATTAACGTATACATATGTTCCTTATTTCATAAACCATTGTAGATCCCTTTACAAAAGGGAACCTTAATCTTTTCACCAAAATTACTCTTGAGCTATTTGCGATAAGAGTTGCAGTTGTAACTTATAAGACCCATGCTATTTTGTATTTAATTTCCATTCAAATAATTTAACAGCTTTTTTATAATACTTAACTTAAACTTCTTTATAACAAGGATCAAATTTGAAGAAATAGGAATATTTAAACTCCTAATGAAAAATAATGCATCAGTTTATAATACAAGACTTGTTTTATAAGATGGAAAGCCTATTCAATTTTGTGGACTTTATAGGTAAGTAAGGAAATATTTTATTAAAATAATTTTCAAATGTATTGCAAATGGGAATACACTATTGGCCATTAAAATTACTACACCAGGAAGAAATGCAGATAACAAAATGATATTTATTAGACAAATATATTATACTAGAAATAACAACTGATTAAATTTTCAAAAAATTTGGCTGGATAAATCCTGAGAAATCAGTACCCAGAACAACCACCTATGGCAGTAATAACAGCAGTTATACACCTGGGCATTGAGTCAAACAGAGATTGGATTGCATGTACAGGTACAGATGCCCATGCAGCTTCAACACGATGCCACAGTTCATCAACCGTAGTGACTGACGTTTGGTGACGAGCCAGTCGCTCGGCAACCATTGACCAGACGTTTTCTATTGGTGAATGATCTGGAGAACGTGCTGGCCAGGGCAGTAGCCGAACATGTTCCGTATCAAGGAAGGTCCGTACAATACCGGCAATATGCGGTCGGGCATTATCCTGCTGAAACGTAGGGTTTCGCAGGGCTCGAATAAAGTGTACAGCCACGGGTCGTAACACAGCGGAAATGTAACGTGTACTTTTCAAAACATCGTCAATGCGAACAAGAGGTGACCGAGACGTGTATCCAATGGCACTCCATACCATCACGCCAGGTGATGGGCCAGTATGACGATGACGAATGCACGTTTCCAGTGTGCGTTCACCACGATGCCGCTAAACACGGATGCGACCATCATGATGATGTACGCAGAACCTGGATTCATCTGAAAAGATGATGTCTCACCATTCTTGCGCCGAGGTTCATCGTTGATCACACCATTGAAGGCCCTCTTGTCTATGACGCAGCGTCAAGGGAAGCCGCAGCCATGGTCTCCTAGCTGAGAGTCCATGCTGCTGCAAACGTCGTCGAACTGTTCATGCAGACACTTGTTGTCTTCCAAACGACCCCGTTTCTTGACTCACGGCTCGTGACGTGGTTGCACGATCCATTACGGTCATGTGGATAATATGCCTGTCTCCTCGGCTGCTAGTGATCTGCATTTCTTCTTCTTACTCGAGGCATCACAACAACTTTTCACCAGGCAACAACGTTCAAATGCAATTTGTGTATGAGGAACTGGCTGAACAATTTCCTCATTTAAACACAATGTAGGTGTCGCTACTGGCGCCTGCTTTGTCTGAATGCGTTGAAAAGCTAATCATTTCCATATCACAGCACCTTCTTCCTTTCGTATAAATTTCACGTCTGTAGCATGTCACCTTCTTGGTGTAGCAATCTTAATGGGCAGTAGTGTAGTTCAATGCATTCTTTTTTGTTTCTTTTTTCCATTGTAATGAATTTTAATTCTATCTAGATCTTAAATATTTTAACATCACTTATCCTTATAATATTTCTTCTATAATAATATTATTCACATTTATCTGTCATAATCATGCCATAAGACGCATATTTAATAATAGTTTGACACTGTGAATAGTGAACATTTTAACTTTCTTTAACGGCCATGTACTTCTTTAACGAAGAACTAATCGCAATGGTATAATAGTCACGAACTTCTTTAGCAATCACGTAGAATTTACCTCCAGAAGTTGATCGCATATATAGTAGTCATGTCTCATAAGAAAATAAATGTGGAAAATACTTCCGACAGACGTGCATGCATAAAGAGCAGAATCCCAATATCTATCTGATGTTCTTTAACAATAACTGGGATTGAGGTAGATTTGGTTTGGTTTCTTCGTCACTCAACTACAATGTTTTGCACACATGGACTAATTAGATTGGGTTCTACAATTTAAATTGGATTCTTAACCACTATAAATATTGATGATTATTATAGCATTCGAATCAAAGGCAAGAGCACTATCCATTCTGGGATTGAGCCAGAGTATATTTCTAAGAATGTTACTTTAGTAATTGTTTACAATTGAGCCACGATGACCCTCTAATCGATACACATATTTGCATAATAGAAAACATAATATTTTATCTGTATTAATAGCCTTCCCTTAGAAGGAACATTTCAGAGCAAATGAATCTTTTGTCGTAACTAATCAAATAAATAGTATTGTACATAAATGCTGTGAAGTACAGTTTCAAGTAAAATTTGATAAATATTACTACAAAATGAAACAAACAATAGGTGTTACAGTTTTAAAATCTAAAAATTTTTTCTCACTTTAGTCATCATAAACACAAAATTTCTTCTATTAGTTCTTTCTTTGTTACATTATATTTCATAACAGAAATTGCCTCAAGTAAGTCATAGTAAAAAAAAAAGCTATTTATCGTAAGAAACGTAATACTATCCATTTTTAAAAAGTGTCAGTTCAACACTTCAATTTGACATTGTCAAATTGAAGTTCAAATAAGACAGTTTGCAAAGCTGCGCCAAAGATCAAAGAAATAAAATAAATGATTGTACGTGTTTATATCAATAATTATCCAAAGCATTTATATATATATATATATATATATATATATATATATATATATATATATATGCTTCTTATGGAAAATATAATTAAGAAAAGTATTTAAGAAAATTTAAAATGCCCATTATAATCTGGTAAAAAAAAGTATGCAAATACATTAGTATAAAATACAAGAATAAGGACAAACACAATTGGTTTAGGGTCATAGTAGCCTAGTTCCTTAGGTTCACAGTCTCACAATCGCCAGATTGTGGGTTCAATTCCCAGGCGACTACAGACCGTCGTGTTCATTAATGGAGACTGGGGCAAGTAAATAACATCGTGGTCGCAATGTACTCTACATTCTTATTCCAAATTAATACATCTGGGAACGTCAGAAGCTAGCCTTGGCTCTTCTCTGACATCCTATCTCTAAAATGGAATTTCCCAGATTGTGCTGCCATCTATGAACCAATATTGTACTTCTAACCTCGTGGGGGAAAGGTGCTCTGTACAAAAGACAGAAGAGCTCTTTCTGACTTTATTCGCCCACTTCAAGACGGGCGGACTTCGCTAAGTACCATAAATGAAACAACAACAAAATTGGGATAACATAAAATTGGGTTCGATAAAATGCATATTTTTACAATGAAAAAAATATGAAGGGTACAAAAGTTCCATCAAAATATCAATTATTACTTCATTATCATTAAATATTTCGTAATGTTAATAAGTAAACTTTAAATGTTTCTAAGTTTCCAATAAAACTCCGCTAGTATGACGTGGAAAGAGGGTGGCACTTGAGGTGTCGATCATGTTTTTAGATTGAGTTTTGAAATTGTTTGAATTGAGACAGTTATGATATGCTTAATAACTTCGGTTTGTAGAAATTATATTCCGAAATATTGTATAATGCCCTAACTTAATTTCAAAAATCAAATTTTAAGAAATGTCAAAATGCTCAATAACATAGAACTATGTTATAAATAACAGTCCAATATATATGCTGTCAAATGTGTCTTTTATGAACGAAAAATTTACAATATATAATCAAAACGTTCACCAATAATACATAAAACGTTCAACTCACTTATCCCCATCAAAACAAGGGAGTAAAACACACACTTATTTTTTACTTTTAAACTATAGGTTATAGAATGACAGCGTGTGCTATAAAATAACAATTACGATACTGTAAGATTACTTGTAGATAAAAAGACTCTTTTTATGGAAAAACAACACTTCCTATCTATAAGTAATCAATATAATTATCCTTAAAGAACGGGAACTATTAATAATTTGTTTCTAAATCATGAGCCGTCCATAATGGAGGGTAATCCAAAATTAATGTCTTGGTGGATCGTGAAGAAATTATTAATTGTAAATATTATATTAAATATGAAAATATATATTATATTTTCCCATTTAATGTAATTTTAGTAATAGTTGTATATATTTGTTCCTCAGTAAAACTTTGTCTGGGCCAATAAATCCTTTAGAGCCAGTAACTAAAAAAGTTATGAATCTATCTTTTTAAAGAAAGAAATGTAGATTAATAAAGTAAATGGGATGCTAGCATATCTGGTTGCATCCCATTTACTATATTAATAATAAAAGTTTTATTTTTTATTAATTTGAAATTGGATTCGTGAACTCTGTTTCATTTATAAGCAGTTACCATGAAGTAATGAAGAAGTAAAACTAAGTGCACACACACATTTAATTTTCGTTTACTTTACAACACGATGCACTTTTTTTCATGTAAATGTCCAACAATCTTTATTATTAGTCTTTACAATGGTGGAGGCCTTTAATCTTTCAATCAACCATATACTTTGCATAAATAATAATGCAACTTGCGTAAGGTTTAAAGTCAAAATTAAGAATTCTGCAAATTCATATCATATATTTAAATTTCAAACATTCGAGT
>JAPDSC010130677.1:78602-99261 GCA_026290005.1 Latrodectus geometricus | reverse complement strand
TTAAATAATCAAATTATTATTGATCTTATTTTACAAAACATTCTAAAGGACTTTGAAACTCATTCTAAAGACAGTTGCTTTGATATAATTTATATTGAAAAATAATTCATTATATAATGTTTAGAAAGGAATTTTTCATACATTATAAATTATGCGATATTTTTTGTTTGCATCAAATTTTTCTTTGCATTGTTTTTTTTAAATTCTGACATTTAATTATTTTACTTGAAGACTGTCAAGAGTGAAATATAACATGAATAAAGTATGAGCAAAGGTTAATTTTATATTCATTTGGAGTTCGAGAAAATAAAATTTAAATATTTTAAGTATTTACAAAATTTTCAAGTTTGGCACAAATAAGAGTATATAAAATATTTCTGACAGCTGTCAATATTTATATAAAAACTTATTATTTATCAGCATTTAAGAACACTGTGGAAATACCATTCGTTAGTTTAAAAAATTTTAAAACCCATTTTGAAAATTTAAGTTTTTAATATAGGCAGCATATTATTTTTATAAGTTAAAAAACACCATTTTTTAATAAATATATCTGAACCTATATATTCTTAATAATTCTCTATGATGAAAATGAGACATAATTCCTAAACTTGATTTCCTTTCAATCTTCTGATAGCAGGAAGTATTCTTTAGTGTTTCCAACTTAATAATTTTTAATAAAATTATCAAAGTAATAGTTAAAAGAATTATGTAATCATTTTATTTGTATTGACAATGGTTCAAAATTACAAGGCGTTTGTTGTTAGACGAGTATTCCAACCTTAAAGTATAGTCAGGGGCTAGCCTGCACCGCTAAGTATGTATGTAAAAACATTCATATTCTATCACACCCTATGCACCGCTTTAAGAAAGGTGCTTAATATAGTAGCTAAAATGAACAAAATTTAAAACAAAGATTTAAGAAAATTTTTGAGCAAATTTTATATATTGGAAATATATTTTTAATTTAATAATTATTGGCCATGTTGAGAAATAAACAGTGAAACCTATAGAGATTCAAACGTGAAAAAAGAGGTGAAGAACGAGGGAAAAGGAACAAGTTTTTTTCCTAAGGGTGAGTGATTAACTCTTCGCCACAGCAAAGCCAGATATTGCTACTCATTTAGCGTTACCCAGTGGACACCTGTGAACCAATTCACTGAGGCGAGTAACCCACCATTGTGTAATTGTGTTTGGGTTTGTGGTGGTGTGACCCACGTCACACCACCACAAACCCAATTACAGGGCGGACCACATTCATACATCATCTCAGGAAAGGACAAGAAACACAAAGAAAAAAAAAAGAGAAAGTACATCGACGCCCGAGCCTGGATTCGAACCCAGGTCCTCCCCATCTAGTGTCAGGTACGCTGACCCCTAAACAGGTTAGGCGGTGGAGAAGGAACAAATTGAGAAGCTTGCCATAAACGAAAATCTTAGTTTTATCATATAAAATCATAGTATAATAAAATATTATTAAGTAAGATTAGTTCCTTTTTAAAATTGTCTTTTATCTGTTTCCGATTATCGTGGTATTTTTTTGAAAGTAGTATATTTTTCTCACGATTTGTAGTGCAAAATCATTATTTTGCACTACAAATCTTGTGCCTGTGTATATTACAGACTTATCTTGTTTTTTTCTGATGAAATTTTTTAATTATCTGTACCATTTTTATGCATTTGAGATGTTTTCCATTTTAGTTTAAAGTTATTATATTTTTCATATTGATATTTTTATTATTATTCATATTGAAGTTTATATATCTTGATTATGAATCAATAATTAAAGGATATTCCAAAAGGCTCATGAGATATAACTTATTTAATGAATGCCGTAATATTCGCTGTGTTTCTTATGAATACTAATTTTTTCAGGATGATCCAATGAAAACTTATAACGCTGAAACTAAGCAAACAAACCTAACCTATTCAAAATGTATATAACTATGTATTATAATATATAATAATAATAATAATTATTATATATTATTAGATATAATATTGTTTCTTCTGATGAATTTATCATTAGGACCCCAGGACGTGAGATTATTTATTATTTAGAAACTCAAAACAAAAAATATTTTAGAAATTTTAATGACCTGAAATATTATTTGACATGATATTAATTTTCTGATAAAAACATCACTTCATGTAACAATCAATTATTATTTTCTTTTATGCATAATAAACGTAAATTTTTTATAATATCAACTAAAATATTATAAAAATAACGTTTGTGTGCAAAATCGAAATTTTCATAAAAATGAAATATCATTCATGAAACCTTGTCAGAATATAATTAAACCACAAACAGAACAGTTATTATTCATATTTGCTCTATAAAATGTTTAATAAACAATGTATTGACGTAATTAAATTTTCCCGTAGACTGAATTAATTTCTTTTTACACTTGCCAAAGTGATTACAGGGCGATAGTGAACACTTTCATTGTGCATCGTTGAAAGTCGTGTGATTAGCCTAACAGCCAGAGGTTGTGGTAAAGCACTTTTAATATCCCCTGCTCAAACAGCCTCCTCGAAAGGATTTTTATAGAGAATTCGTATTTATATGTCACATGGAAGAAAGTCGGGTAAATTCCCAAGCATCCATCCTACAGACATGCTTGCAGAAAACATTACCCATGTCTCATTGTTAAACAACGGCTGGGATCGAACCAGGTACCTTTCTCTCACGAGAGGGAAAGAAGTCCATTTAAATAATTCAAAAACGTTTATTTGGGCAAGCAGCATTTTTTGTTACTTAATAATTTGTATATAAAACTAGTATATCGCGCAAAAAAAAAAACATATTCAACTTTAAAGAAATTTAATTTTTCTTTCCTGCTAAATGATTTTAATAAAAAAGGCAGAAATTAAATTATCAGAAACAAGCAAATCAAGCAGAAAACACTTGTAAACATAATGAATAATTATTATTTCTTATCTATCAAAGTGGTTTAATTCTGGAGAAAGATTTGAATTTTCTTTCAGAAGCTTTTTTTCAGTAAACATGCTTTAAAAATTGTCTCTTTTAAAATTTGTTTGTAAATTTTTTTTAATATTTTTGATCATACAAAACGTAAAATTTAAATTTTCCAACCCATTAAAAAAAGAAAAGTTTTTTTAGTATAGATAACTTGTGTTTTGAATTTTTGCACAGCAGTAGGAAAGTGGAAGAAATTACTAGTTAGGAGTGAGATTTAAAGCCAAAGGAAACCGAATTCCTTCATGATGCACCAGGAAATAATTGTACCTCCACTCTAAATTTCTTCTTTTTTGAGCTGCAGGGAGTATGAGTCATTATTTAGTTTCAGGGTGGGAAACTTCAAAGGAACAGAATGAATTCCAGAAACCCATCCATTTGTCCCGAGACGAATTTAAAAGCACACTCGACTCCCCCATTTGTAAAACAGGTGGTTGAAAGAGGGAAGTTTACGACATCCTGTCCGGCGAGACTGCTGAAAAACAATTAAGCAGCTTTGGCCATGAAATTCAGAACTTTCCACCAGGGGCTTTTTAAGGGATAAACAGAACATTTTTTTTTTACAAAAATTATTTTGAAATCTTTAAAATATGGGCAGACTAGAAGTTGTTCGAAAAAACTAAATTTTAGACCTGACAATTTTATCCCAGTAGTTTATTTTTATATTTAAAATCATTTTTTTAAATTAATTTTTGAATTACAGAGTTAATTTTTAAAATGGCAATTGTATGTTTTTAATGAATTAAATCATGATGTAATTCAAATGAGGAAACAGTCTCAACAATTCCTATTTTTTTAGGAAAATTAAAATACCATGTTTTACTTCAATAATATACTCTATTAATTATATAAGTAATAAATCACTCTCAAAAGAAAATTATTTTTAATTTTTAAATTGATTTGTTTTATCCAACCAAGTTAAATAATGGAAACGTTATCTAGGACAGCGATCGAAACAAATTTTAAAACTTCAAGGACCACTATAATTTTTATTTGGTAATCATATGAATAATAATAAACATTAATAAAATATTATTAATTCATTACAATTAATTAATTAGTTTTCTATTAAAAAATGTTTCAAAGTATGCTTAATTGCGATAATCGAAAAACGATATCTATATTCAACAATCAAACTCAGCACGTCTAAAACTGGTCATGGTACCCTTGTACTAGACTTAAACTAGCGTCCATGGTTTCTCAATTTTAAATGACGCTAGCAATAAATTACAAATAACATAAAGAGCGTTGACTTTTATTCTTTTCTTTATTATTTATTTCTAGTTGATCATTGTTCATGTATTATTCATAAATTAATCCCGACTGTTACAAACCTTTTTACTACAATATAGGAGAGTCGTATATTTCGCGTACATCACAAAACCTTTCTTTCTTTCGGAGGTACCGCGCTCTTTTCTTCTTGCTGAGCAGCTGCTTTAAGTCTATACACACATTTGTAAATCATCGCTTGTTGATATGCAAAAAATAGTTTTCTTTACTTCTAGTTGTACCAAAATAGTATTTTTTTTTTCCGATTTTCAGTTCAGTTCTAGATCCAAATCCTGAAAAAAACATTCAGTACATTTTCAACTTTCTCCATACGAAGAAAGCATAAGGAGCTAACATAAAGGCAACAAAATTACAAATCAAATATATATTATTTTTAAAAACACGCACATTTAAACATTAAATAATTTAAATTTAAAGGAATAATTTTAAACAATAAACTATAGTTTTATTTTTAAGAAACAGTATATGCATTTTAATAAAATTATACTGAGATATTAGCTAACATAAAAGAGTGTACTAAGTGTCTTATTAGATTATATACTTTAACTTATTATAATTTAGTAAATAAACAAGTTTAACAATAGACACTTAAATAAATCCCAGGTTCATAATAATGATTAAAGTTTATTATCAAGATTAATTCAGAATATCGTACATAGAATAAACAACATGGCCAAGTTCAATTCCGGGTCGATCTCATAATTATTAGTAGTATTTAATACACTAATTACTAAAACACAATTGTACTCAAAAAAAGAAATTAAAAGCTTTTTGCAATACTAACTATATTACAAGAAACAATGTCCCGAGTTACTTACGAGGGAATTACTTATCTGGTGACACAACAGGCGGCTAGATCCTGCACCTTTAGGAATACGCGTTCGTTCTCTGATTGGTTGTTCACATTATTCGTTATTAGTGCTGCCGTCTATACGAAAAGCTTTAAACTATAAACGAGAATTATATTTTGATTATAAAAGTATAAATTATTTCAGCTACATGATTTTCTAATATATTTATTTACATAAATATTTATTACAAATTCATTAAGTTTGTTTATTAACTAATATAAACATACTGTTTCAATAAAATATTATTATTATTTTGAAAGAATATCTTGTAAAAAGTGTTTTTTATTTTTATTGAAAATTTGAGTATGTATTTTCAAAATTATTAAAAATTTTAAAGAAATCATATATGAAAACTATTTAACTTATATTTCTTACTTATTTTTTTATAATATTTTCCTACATTTTTACACTGATTTTTTTACCATAATAATTTTAATTTTTTTCCTTAATAAAGGAAAAAAATTAAATTAAACTTATATTTCTTACTTATTTTTTATAATATTTTCCTAAGATTTTACACTAATTTTTTTACCTTGTGTATATTCAATGAGTGAAAAAAATTGATTAGAAATTTATTTAGAAAATACTGTCAAATGAAATAGTCAATTTTCAATTTAGAATATAATTTAAAGCATTAAGTATTATTTGTTTTTTTTTTTCCACAATTATTTAGCTTTAAATGATTTCATATATATATATATATATATATATATATATATATATATATATATATATTGTTATAAGACTTACCAGCTATTTTTTGTTTCACTTCTTTAGACACAGACAGATGGCTCAACAAAAAATCATGCTTATAGTGTATTTTGAAATATTTCATAACTAAGTGATCCTTTTGAATTCTTTCAAAATAATTTGAGCAGTACAATGACAGACAGCTTTCTTACTTCCTTGGGCTTTCAACTGTCTTTCTCCTGTGGACTTGCTGTTATAATGCCCACTTCTGCTACACATATAATGATTCACTGAATGAGATTTTAATTTTTTCACTCCTCGAGCCAAAAGAAAATTAGACTTTGTTTGCTCTTCTTCAAAATCAAGCCATTTACTAAAATCTGAAATATATGTATATAAAAAATATTATACATTAACATAATAAAATAGATTTCACAAGAAAATAATATTTCTTATATATATATATATATATATATATATATATATATATATATTAAAAAAATTAATCATGATTTGCTATGATTTCTATGTTTTGTATTTTAATATATATTTAGATTATAAGTTAACAAGCATTTATTTTCAGTAATAATATCCCTAATAATATTTTAAAATATAGTTTATTCAGTGATTTTACAGCCATATGAGTAATGGCTGTAAAATAGCAAGATTTAATACATTAATATTACATACCTTCGTGTGATTCAAAAGTCTTTTCTTCATATTTATCTTGATTTTCGAATTTATGGCTGTATCTTAAATGTCTTCTTAATTTCCAATTTTCAAATCTTTCAACACAATTTTCTTCACCACAGTGAATGGTAAAATGAATTTTACGGTGTTCCTTTTCGTTACTGCAAGAATCAAACAGAATATCACATTTATTGCACTTAAAAATTTTTTAGTTTTTGAAGCCGTTAAATTTTTTTGATGAATTCCGACGTTATGTTGACTCAAATATATTTTTTGATAAAATATTTTATTGCACTTATCACATTTATGATCACCCATTTTAATGAAAGACAACGTGATCGGGAACGTACCGTAATTTTGAAAATGACTTTAAAAATTTCTTAATGACTGATAGATGACAGCACTAGTAACAAATAATGTGACCAGTCAGAGAACAAACGCGTATTTGCAAGGGTGCAGGATCTAGCCGCCTGTGTGACACATAGGTAATCCACGTGGGATGCTGTTATGCTTACTACTGGACCGGACAACCAGGAACCCTGGAACTTATTAGACAGGACTGTTTAATTAAAGAAATCATTTAGACGAACTGTACCACCTGGTGAAAACTTCAATATGTCCCAACTCCAGTGGAATCTATTGTCTATATTCGTTCGCAGCTACGCCATGCTTTCCTTCAGCTTCGTCGCTGATCTGGTCACGTCCAGCCCCTCGTCAGGATTCTCTCCCCAGGCAACTCCAGGCGTCCCCTTGCTGCAGCCCAAAAACCGGTTCCTGGCTGTCCCCTTACTTCACTTCATGAGTTCTCCTCATGATGAATTACCCAGCGCCCCCACTTAAATAGTTCTAATTGCCAACCACAAGAAAATTTAATTTTTATTCATTCGTGGTCAGCACAAATACTCCCGTCCTCCCAGAAAAAATTTTTGAAAAAAATTTTTTATTATTATTTTTCTATTTAATCGAGTTGAACACCTACGGAGAAGACAGGAGTTCAAAATAATCGTATACAAAACTTAGACCATGATATATACAAAAATATAATAACAGAATCGATTAAACATGTTTACCGCAAAAATATGATCAAGTATATTGTATGTCCATGTAATACAACTTCTACAAACACTCTCTATAAATTTTCCTCCAACTTAGTATAATACAAAACATTACCAATACTAATTAGCGGTGTGGTACCACACCATTAATACGTCTTCTGAGATTGTACCTTTGAGTATTACTTAATCGCAGATAACCCTCGATACCTTCCATATTGGATAACTGTCTCCACGGTTCACGCTCAAAAGAGTAAGGATGGAATTTGGTTGCTCCTGTTGTGTCTCTATTCCTTCTCGTTCAACAGTTTCATTTTTGGATGCATTGTCTATTAGACAATTCTGCCTAACAGTCATCAGTGATAAATTTTCGATATGAGCTACTCGTACATATTTCGCATTTCTTGTATGCTGGATTTGAACAACGACTGGTGAGTGGAACTTAATGACCTTAAAAGGGCCTTCGTTGTGCTTATAGAATTTTCGACAACGGCCTGATTTAATTGCTGGATTGAACCAGTAAACTAAGTCACCAACTTTTATGTTCTTAACTTTGCTGACCTTATCTCTACGCAATTCTCTTTTATTTTTGCCGCTGCCTCTAAATTGTCTTTCGCCTGATGGTATGGCGAGTATAATTCAGATAGGAGTGCATTTGCATAGTCATAATTATCAGTGTAAGAAAATTGTTTCCCATTTTTTAAAAACTGGTACGCTAAGGAAAACTCTGTCCCAAAGACTAAAAAGGCAGGAGAAAAATTAGTAGACTCATGAACTGTTGTTCTATATGCCAAAAGAGCAAAAGAAACTTTTCTGTCCCAGTCCGAGTGTGTGCTGTTTATTATGTAACTTAGGGCAATACCTAGGGTAGCGTGAGCTCTCTCTATGCACCCATTAGATTGCGGTCGCCACGCTACAGTATCAATTTTCTTTACACCTAAGGCAGTATAAACTCTCTATAACTCTTTAACTATAAACTCTCTTTAACTCTTTTCATGCCTTCACTTATTAAATTAATCCCCCTGTCAGAGACAAGTTTACTTGGAGTACCGTAGCGACAAATGAATTGCATGAGAACGTCTGCTACGATTTCACTATTAGTAGCTGATACGGGAAATGCATCAACCCACCTAGTAAAATAATCTGTGAAAGTGATTAAATATCTGTTTCCCTTTTCTGTAATCGGCAACGGACCAACAATATCGACTGCAACCTTCTCGAACGGACCGGAAGGAATGGGTATGCGCTGTAAGGGTGCTGCAACTTTTGGTTTATCAGCTCTTCTCTCTAGACAGCTGGAGCATGATTTAACCCAATTAATTGTATGCGCCAGAAGCTTTGGCCAATAAAATCGTTCTTTTACTTTCATTAGAGTTTTCTTAATACCTGGGTGGCATGCTACGGGGGAGTCGTGGTAAATTTGAAATACATTTTTTATCAATGTTTGAGGAATAACATGCTTCTGTTTTTCCTGATTTCCTTCCACACACATTAACATTCCATTTTTTTCAAAAAATTTTAGTTTAAGAGGAAGAATAGGTTTTTTCTTTTACAACCCCGCTCGAATTTGTTGGCATTTGGCATCTGTTTTTTGCTCTTCTCTTAGTTGTTCAAGAGTGATATTAGAGATACCAACACACGTCTCAAATGAATTGTCATGGAAAAATAGCTGCCCCTCTACCGTCTCAACATGGGAAATATTTCGAGACATAAAATCTGCGATACTGTTTATTTTACCTGGGACATATTTTATTTCGAACTGAAATTGTGACATTGACAAAGTCCATCGAGGAATGCGGCAGAATGAATCTTTCACTTTCATAGAACAAGCTAAAGGGGGCATGATCAATATATATGTAAAATTTTCTACCTAATAAGTACTGCCTAAAATAGTTAGTGAAATGTACTATTGCCAAAGCTTCTCTTTCCGTTACTGAATATTTCATTTCCGCTTGATTTAATTTCCTACTACCGAAAGCTACTGGCTTAGGGAAACCTGAATTGTCTAACTGAGCCGCCAATCGCCACATTACTAGCATCGGTGTAAATATGAAAATCTTTCTCCATATCTGGCAGTTCCAAGCATGGCTCTTCTTTTCTTTAGTTAAATTTATCGACCGCTGACTTATATTTGGTATAAATAATTTATGCACCCTAAAAAACTTCTAACTTGTTTCCTGCATTGGGGTATTTGGAATTTTTCAATAATTTCAATGTTTTTCTTGTCCGGAAAAACTTTACCTTTACTAACTACAAAACCCAAATATTTAATTGTATCAGTTAAGAATTTACATTTTTTTGGCTTTAATTTTAATTTATGCTCGCGTAACCGATCAAAAACTGCTTGTAATTTAGGAAAATGTTCATCAATGGTTCTGCTAGCAATGATTATATCATCAATGTAAATACCAATATTAAGTGGTTCTAATCCAGATAGAACAACATTCATCAAATGCTGAAAAGAGTTTGCGCTGGTTCTTAAACCAAAAGGTGTACGAGTAAACTGGAATAAGCCCTTATGAGATGTTATTGCCAATTTATGTCTATCCTCTGGTGCGACAACCTGCTGAAAAAATCCGCTCGTTAAATCGAGTGTTGAAAAAATCTTTCCTACAGCTAATCTATCGATTGCTTCATTAATGTTTGGAAGAGGGTACGAATCCGGTACTACCTTAGCATTTAAGGCCCTAAAATCAGTTACAAGTCTATACTCTCCCGAACTCTTTTAACTAATAAAACGGGTGCAGAGTAAGCAGAAACAGATGGTTCTAATATGCCAGACAGACTCCAATAAAATATCTGTGTATCCATTTCCTTACGTAAATTATAGGGAACTCTATACTGCCTTTTCTTTACCGGATTATTATCTGTCAAAGGTACTTTAAAGAGAATTGTATCACAACCAAGAAGGTCTTTAACTGAACTTACAAAAACACTCCTATTTTTTTTTCTAAAAATTTCTTTAATTTTCCTTTAACTTCCTCATTTAGATGATCAAGTTCAAATGATTTATCCCATTCTAAATCCGCCTCACTACATTCCCCCCATTTTTCTTCTGATTCTAATAAACAAACTTCCTCCCCAATTTCTGAACTTGACACGATTGCTTCACATGAAACCAGTTTTGAGGATTTATTTAAATGTATGAATGCTCTAGTAGGGTTTAGTATAAGGACAGGTATTACACTATTATCGGAATTATTATGTACCACGTGGGCAATAAAACAATCCTTTTCATTGTTACATGGTTTAGTCACAAAGGTTTTTGAGTCGATTTTACCTCTCAAGTTAACTTGCACTACCGATTGCGAAAAGGGACTAAGAACAATTTTCTTATTAAGATAACCATATACTGGTCTGTTTTCTTCAGAATTTTGAATCGAAAATACTTTCTCTTTGTCATCGTTCCTATTTAACCAGTTGACAGAATTATTACCAAATATGACAGTCTTCTCAACATAATTTATTACGCATTTTTGAGATTCAAGAAATTTATGACCTAGAATTATCTGAAAATTGTTTGATATAGATATCGGTGTTACAAAAAACTGTGCTTTTATTATTTTTCCTCCTAATTCTAAATTTAAGCTTACCTTCTTTGTTACTTCTACTATCTGATGGGAAATTGTTTTAATTCGAATAGAACATACCTGGGTCTTTACATTATCTGGGACACTCGACTCTTCTATTAAATTTAAAGATGCTCCGGAATTACATAGTGCAAAAATTTTCCTCTCGCAAATTTTTGTTTCTATTATAGGCAGAGTACTACCTATTTCATGTACAAAGATTTCTTTTAACTGCACTGGGGGTTCTCGCTCCTGTGATCGTGCTGTCCAGGTACCCTTATTTAGTTTAAATTTTGACCGGATTCCTTCTTTCCCGAATTGACTTGACAATCTCTCTTAAAATGCCCTTCCTTTCCACATCGGTAGCACTTGATTTGCTTTCATCGAATAATTTCGCTTTGGGGCTTTTTTTTCTTTTTTTTTTTTCTTCTTTAACGCAGTAATTTTGTCTGCAAGAATGTTAACTTGCTCCGTTAGAGTTGAAAACATTTCCGTATGTTGCATATCAACCACATTTGAGCTTTAAGCCTTTACATGAAAAACTTGCTCAATCTGTTGCAAATGTTCTTGGATGGTCGACTAAGGTTGGTTAAGAGCATTTGACATTTCTTGCATTGTCTGACACAGATTTGCTTCCACTTGCGCCTTTTATACGTTATTGTTTAAAGTTGTTGGTCTTCCTGATCATTGTGACTTGGAAAGACCGAAATTACCGGATCCGAACTTAGAAAACAACATTTAATATTTACGATCATCATCTAAGGCACTAGGGTAAACATCGCAAATATTTTTGGTAGCAACTGTTGCATTACTACCTTTGTGAAACTCCAAAAGCATCCAATGGTGGATATAAATCTCTTCTAGCTAGCCATTTCACTCAAAATGGTGAAAGAAAATTTAAGGTTTAGATTTTCACAACTAAACAAGTCACTTTAAGTTTTCTTGGCACAACTTTCAACTACACAATGAACGTATAAACGGTAAAGCAGCATTGACATATGCAAAAGCAACATAACTTTTCTGTCCCTCTAATATTTCATTTAAATAAATATTCTAAAAAATTGGCTTTACATTTTTTTTAAATTAAATTTTGCCTTTTATAACTTTTAGATAAATAAAATTAATTATAAAAATCAATTTTGATTTCTCTTCCTACAAATATTTTGATTTACTGTTCAAACTGAAGAGAAAGTAGAAACTGAAGATAAGTGTTATGTGATCATAATCAATAAGTGGAAAGAAATCTTTCATATACTAATCTTTTATGGAAGAAATCAATTATATATATTTCTTTATTTAGACAAAACAAAATATAAAGGGACAATATAATTTATCAGTTTAAGTATTTTGAGCAATAGAATCAACAATAAAAAGGTTTGAGCTATAATGGAATAAAATATTTAAAATATAATATAAGCAAATAAAACATTAACTTTAGAATTTCAAAAAATTAAAGATTGCCTATGAATTTTCTTAATATTAGAGGAATTTATTTAATTTTTAAAAAATACATAATGAAATTAACCAGTTTTTAAAACTAGTGATAAATCCTTCACTTTGAAATGTGAAATGAAATAAATGAATGCAGATTCATTTATTAATTTTTCCAGCTTTTTAAATTATTTTTGACCAACTGACAACGAGTGTTTTGGATATATTTGGCTATTACATAACTTTACTATGAGTAATTTTAAAATTATTTAAGAATTAAATATGAATTTAAACAAAGCTCTAAATTCACATTTATAATATTTTACTACACTAATTTATCACTAAGTGTAATATCTTTTATTGGGTAAATAATAAAAGGAAAAATTTAAAAAAAAAAAAAAAAAAAAAAAAAAAAAGACTCTTGATATCTCAAAAATATTAAATTTTTTCCTCCTCACTTTATTTTTAGTTTTATTATTTTTTAATTACTTATTTACAAAAACTTTATATTTCATATAATTATTGACACTCTGATGTATAATATTAGAACAAATGTTTTTAAATGTCATTAGATCCGTATCTTGCACTACATAAAATTTGATCATGAATTTATTACAGTTATTGAAATATTTAGAAACCAAATAAAACTTTTCTTCAAATCAAAGAACATAATTACTTAAATTCCATTTATTAGGCTTCATAAAAAAAGGAGAGTGAGAAATTAAAAATAAAAATAATAATCAAAGGAAATATTTTTAAAAATTTACTGTTAGACACAAACAAAACAAAATTTCAATTTAACCTTAGAATATTATATTGAGACAATTTACAAGAAGGCATAACTCAATATAATTTGTATAGGATCCCTTTTAATTTTTAATCTCATTCTAATTCTATCTTTAAATTTAAACTAATTTAACATTGTTTTGGGGTTCTCTTTATAGTTCTTATGTTTGTAAAAAAAGAATTAAATATAAAAAGTTTTTTAACCACTAAAGTAGATAAAAAAAAGTTATAAAATAAATTCCCATAATCTTTTACTTACACTTTATTTCAAAAGTTACAAAAATGTTTATAGAATTGGAAATAACGATAACATAGCATATGCGACATATTTTAATTTTATTTCAATTAACATTGTAGCACAAATTTCTAATCAATAAATAATTCATTCAAACATCAGGTGAGGAAAGTCACAGTGAGTGAAATTTAAACAATTATCCATAATGATCACTTTAGGATTTTTCACACCATTCCTCTTCATGGCTCGACTGTAATAATATAAAACAAACAAATCTTACTAATATAATGTGATGGTTATAAATTTAGTATATACTGTTCAGTTTGGTGAACTAACACATCTTACATGTATCTTAAAATATAAAAGATATATACATTAAAAATAAATAAAATTTCTTTAATTTCAGCACAAAGATTTGTAATCTTTGTTTTTAAAAAATGTTTGGTTTGTTTTGAAATAATTTGCAAAATATGGAGTTTTTAAATAATGATACATAATTTTGATTATTTCAAACAATGAGGTTTCTACTTATCACAACATTACACAGGTATACATTCTTTTTACTTCAAATTTTGAAATAAAATTATGCCTTTCAATTGTAAATTTTATTCACCCTCACTTTTTGTCCTATCAGTTTTTTATATTAATTTTTGTCAAACTATTCAAATATATAGATATACAAATTTCAGCAATCCCTTAGACCAGAAGTCAGTAACCTGCAGCTCTTTGGATATCAAGTGACAGTTCTCCAATTCTGCACAAAAAAAATTAATAATTCATTATCAAAATTCTACAAAAAACTAAGAAATTAAGATTTAAAAGATATACTTTTAAGTCCTAGTTTCTTAACAGCTTCTAGTTTCATAATCAACACTGCTACATTACAAGACTGTAACAACCGCTACCTTTAATAAAACTATAAAAAGATAAACTTGAGTTATCATTTTGTTATAGAGATAATACTCAGTGACCATGTTTATCTTTCAGTCAACTAAATTTCATTTCTTTCACACAAAAATCGCCGCTGTTTGGAGTCTTAGACAACACATCAAGACTCCAGACATGTTGTTAATTTGTCAATTTCGGATAGCACGGTCAATGTTTTGTTGCATGTGCGTTAATTTGATCGTTTGCTGTCTTTGCATGCCTATGCACTTGTTTATTCAATAATACTATTTAGAAGCAATTACCTTCTTAAATAAGTGTATATAATTTGATATTTCAGTTTTAGATATAATTTGATATAATCAGTAACAGACTTTGATTACAAATTTAAGTATCGTTTTAATGAAGTAATATTGCTAAATAAATTGTTTTCCATTTTAGATAGCTAAGTAAAATTAAAAAATGCATTTTTTAGCTATGCCCCCAGCATGGCATCTGCAAAAAATAACAGCCAAAGAAGAAAAACGAACCGAAAAAGAAAAACAAGAATTCAATCAGAATTTGATGGAGTCATTTTCAGTAACATGCCACATACGCCATGAAAATCTCACACACATAAATTTGGAGAAGTATTTCACTACAAAACATACCAAGTTTCTGGTAAATACACAACAGGTAACACATGATTTAAAGCTGTAGAAGAGTTAAAAAAAAAAAGTAAAGTTCTATGTTAAATAACTGGGTATAATCTTACAATGATATAAATAAGGCAAGCTTTGTAAAACCATTAGAAATTGCAGAAAGCCATTCACAAATGGTAAATAAATCAAAAATTATCCTATATGTGAATCTGAAGAATTGTTTCATAGTTTTAAAACCAAAGCAGAAATTGAGAGAGAAAAAAATCAAAGATTTGCCATGTTAAAACACTACAATATAGAACTGCTAAAATGTCTTCAAATGTAACACATATGCAAGAAAAAAACATTCAATTGTCTTCTCGCTTATGACTTATTAATGGGTCTTGTGTCTTGTAACACAAGAGACCCAGCACAAGTTAATCCTTTTCGTCAGATGTATGATCCCAAGGTCCAAAAGAACTGCTAGGATTGCTAACACTCTCAGGGCAAACTTGTGGAGAAGATAAAGCGAATGTTGGGCAGAAATGTGGGAAGACAATGGAATCAACATAAGTAATAATTTTTTCTAGAGTAACTGATGGAGAAAGAAGTGTGATAGTAATGCATACAGAAGTAACATCAATTCTTCAGCAAAATAAATTTCAAAATTTTAACATTTCTCAGCATCATTCATCCAAAAACGCTTTGTGCCCAAACATTTCTACCAAAATAGTTGAAGTCATATACAGTGATCCTTCATTTTTGCAGTTAATGCGATAGAACCTTCAGCAAAATCTGAAAAACCGAGAAGTAGGATTTGCCCCAAGAAATTTTCATGCATGCAGGTACATGAATGTTTTAAGTATAAATTGGGTATTTATACTTTACATATTTAAGACAAAAATTACAGCAATACATGTATTTACTTAAATATGTCAGAGCTAATTAATAAGGTTAATTACAAAACTTTATATAGTAATAAACATTAATTAACATTGCTTTCTGAGACAGGCAAAGCGTCTTGTGTTGGTGGCAGAAAAAAGACTCATAGAAGCTTTAGGCTCACTCTGAGACTCTTCTGCTGGAGGGACTGACGATATAGCCAGGGGCTTTACCTTGGAGAGAAACATGGTGATTGATAGTTTTTGTTTTTTCTTTTTCTTCATAATTCCTGTATAAGGACATAACTCCTCCAATGTGATTGCTGAGCTCAACAGCGTGAACCATATTGTCGTCAATGTCTTGTGCAAATTCTTGCATAGTTTTTGCCATGTTGCACAATTGTTGCAGATTCTTCAGGGTAAGGTCACGCTTTTCAGTTTCTTCTTCACATGCAGACTTTATCATTTCAAGGAGGTCTTCATGAGTCATTGAGTCTGAGTTGTAATCGATAAGGAGACTAATATCTTCTTTTGTCATGTCCGCAAATGTTTCATTCCTTATTAAGTGGGCCAGCCTCACTGCCTTCTCCACCACTGAATGATGAATTTCTTCAGGAGTGAAGCCTGGATAGTTGTGCCCCATTTTCAGTCATAATTTCTTCCAGCTAGAATTTATTCTGTTCCCCTTCAAGTCTGTTGCCTCATAGTGGCGAAGCTGTGTTCATAGGCAGAATGGGTGAAGTACATTGGGAATTTACTCCTAGTAGGACCAAAGACATGAATGTCATTCCATTATGCCCAACTAAAACAGACAGACACTCTGGGCTAAGTCACTCTTCTCCCTCTGGTGACCAAGACTTTCATATCCATAGAAGCTGTTTCTTTCTCTTTACATGAATCCGACTTCAAAAATTTTCGGATTTATGAAGATTGTCTAGCTTAGCTAGCAGTTCCAAGATTAGAAAGAACAACAGAGTTTATTGTCTCACACTTCATCTCCTTTAATGCTTGCAGAATATTAGATAAACATGAGGCAATGTCAAAACTGTGCCAATGTGCTTTCAAGGTGAATTTGTCATTGACATTGTCAATTGCCAAGGTGAGGCCCATCATTGTTGAGCAAGAGTAAAGTCATGAATGATACCTTGATCTGCTGAATTAGAGATGTAGTGTTCAGGGACAGAAACTGCCTGCACACCCTCATACTGCAGGTCTGCTGCACAGTTCATTAGAAGTAAGACATAATTACAGTTTTGAAAAAGCAATAATAACAAATGCATCTTTTGACTGATACTGTTAGCATATTATTTACAATATCAATACATAATGAAAATGTCATTTAATAGCGAATAAAATTTTGAAATGTATGCTGGTACGATATTATTTTTAGAAGAGCCACTTATGGAAAAAACTGAGCATAGCTAATATATCTCTTTAAATTTTAACTGAATACTGTCAGTAATTTAAACACTAACATATATTGTTAAATTTAAATATATATGCTTAAATATCACACACATATAAAAATATTTTCTTAAATATATCAGCAAAGATCAATATTAAATCAACATATATTGAATATATTTTTTATTAAATATAGCAAATAATAATTACAGATGCTTGCCTATGTATAAAATTTTTATTGGTATGTTTAAAAAAAAAGTGTAAAGGTAAATATGACACATGCAATATATAATGATAAGGTATTATAACATCAACAAAAAAATAGTTGGTTATTAAACAAAACTTTTGTTTTTAATATTTCAGTAAACTACAATAGTGCTGTTGCGCTCTATTAGTTTCTAGTCAATTTTTAAACAACACATTGCAATGGAAATATCAAAGCATTAATTTTTTTTTAACTCCTTCAGAACAAATTTCAAATAAGACCTGCTCATAGGACAGAAATGAAGCCAAAGGAAGACACCTACAGGACAAAGGCTTTGCATCACTAAACATAATTCAATAAAAAAATAGTTTTAATTTCTAACATCATAATTTTGGTAGCATTTTAAACTATCACATAAGCTGTCAATTTAAAACTATCATTTATTAATAATTTTCTTTTATTTTTTTGTAATAGTTTTCTTTCAAAATATATATATATATAAAGCTTACTTTAATAAATAATTTTTGAAAGTGCTATTAAAATTATTTTGAAGTTTCTAATGAAAAATTATCTTCCAAGCTAATAAAAAAAGATGACAGAAATTATAAAATTTAAAATGATGATTGACACAAAAAATTTTGAAGCACAAAGAAACACAAGAATAAAATGCATTTTGATATGCATCAGAATTACTAAAAATATCACAAAGTCCAATTAAATCATCCAAGTATATTCATCTTCTTTTAAATACTGCTTTTTCTCATGTATATATATATAAAAGCATGCTTTCTTTTGTATTCTAAAATCTAATTACCATTAAATTATGAGAAAAAGCAGTATTTAAAAGAAGATGAATATACTTGCATGATTTAATTGACCACTGTGATACTTATATATATATATATATATATTTATATATATATATATATATATATATATATATATATATATATATATATTATATATATATGAAAATAACTTAAATTTTAACAATACTGACAGGAAAGCCTTAAAAAGACACTCAATAGCAAAAATAAGCATATCAAGTAGAAAGCGAAATAAACTCCTGTTCATTTGCAATATGATTTCTTACTTCCCATCTGATGAATAAAATACCAAAAACAGGCAATATTTGAAAAAAAAAATAACTGAATGTCAACATGCTAAAAAAAATACTTAAATTGTTTATTTTTTAAAAAAATAATCGCTAATATACTCAAATACATATTTCTAAATTAATTAAATTTAGTTACATTTTAATTGAATACTGTATGAACTAATAATGCTTTTATATTATCATGATTCTTATAAATTAAAACAAAAACTGTAAAAAATAACTAAAAATTTATAAACAAAATTACTGAACATATGAGAATTATACCTTACCTAACTCTTTGTTCAAGATTTTCAATTCTATTACCGCTAATCAAATGAAAGAGATGTAAATATTTCAACTAAAACCAAAAGCACATATATAGTTAAAATCTTTAAATAATTTATTATAGCTACATTAATAATAACTATTGAAACAAAACTTTAATTATATATTAGTTACAAAATTACTATTGAAAATATCAATAAATTTGCAACACAAGCAGTACACCAAGATAGAAATAAATGCTATTTTATATTATGCCAACTCACATTAACAAATGAAAGAAACATTAGAGCATTTTTAACATATAGAAATATATTTAAAAAGATGCATAAATATTTATAAATGATATGCTGTAAATTACAACAAAATAATCTATTAAAATGAATTTAACTAATACACATTGACACAGAAAAGCATGTATAACAGTTAAGTTTATCCACCATGAATTTGTTGGCTTGCTACACAAAAATTTAATTACTTCCAATACTTGCAATGTAGCAAGCTAATACTATCAGCTAAAATAAGCAAGACTTAATCATATTTTCTCTTAAAGTTTTTTTAGCATAAATATTAACACTCTACCTTATTTATTGCATCTATTATTGGTTTGCAATGGCCTTGTCTGCCAGTTGTTTCAATCAAACACAGTCCTTGCAAATTCTTTGCTAATCCGATGGAATTCCAAAACCTCTTACTTCTGGCACAGCGGAAATCTAAAGTAGTACTATTTATAAAAGCAAAATTATTATTATTGTGTTATAATGGATTTTAAACTAAAAACTGTTGTTATATTCAGTTTAAATTTTTAATTGCAATTATATGCTGGAGTTAATTTAATAATTTTCTATTTTAAAATACTTTAAAAAACATGGCAAATTATAAGAAAATATAATCATGAAGATTAACACTCAATTTTTTTGTATAAAAATTGAGTACATAACAACAAATATTTTTATTTAAAAACAAAGATTATCATTTTTCAATTATTATGAATTGGTAAAAATGTGATGCATTATAATCCATTATATTTATTTAAAAGAAACATAATATTGGAAATACGTACCTTAAAAACATAAGCTGTGGTGAATTTTCTAACATATAAGTTACACTTGGAATGAAATTGTTTATTGCAGAGGAGCCGATCATTAGCAATTCAACATTTCTTAAATGAATACATTTGTCTGTCACATCACGTAAAAAATGACAGAATACGAGACTTTTGATTTTTACTAAGCTTAAAGTTCTTAATTCAAACCACTCACTTATAACTGCAACATGTTCATCCTTAGGACCAAATGTGCAAGTATTACTAAAAGAAAACACATGAAATATTTCTAAAATATAAATTTTAAAATAATATTTTTATGACTGATATTAAATGTAATTCAACTTTATACATGACAATAATACAATTGCTTACATATTTTCAAATAAAATGAAGTCAAATAATATTTAATAAGAAAACACAATAAATCATTGTCTTATTTAACAATTAATTTAAGCTAACAATATAAAAATTATTCTTTTCATAATATTAACTGTTTATTTTACAAAGAATTCATTGATCGTCACTTATGAGATTAAAAAAACATTAGCAAATTAAGAATTTTGCTCTTTTAGTATAGAATTATATTTATTTTTAAACTACTTACATATCAAACATATTTTCAAATTATTTTAACTTTAGAATAATTTTCAAAAAATCCTTC
>JAPDSC010130677.1:0-63450 GCA_026290005.1 Latrodectus geometricus | reverse complement strand
GCAGTTTTTCCAAAAACTTTAGAATTTAAAATAAATTTTTAAGCATATCAAGATAGAAAAACAAAAATTGAGAATTCTTTAAATATGATTTTATACTAGTCACTATTGACCAGTGGGAAAGGGATGTTGATTCTGCTAATATACATTGGTCAAAGTGTATGTTTGGAATGAGAATTTTCTCAACAACATAAGGCTACAACTCCTTATTCATTGAAAATACTGTCAGAATGCTAAAACATATCAGATATTGATATGACTTACTATAACCTTGGTTGGTAGGCAATGTTACATGGTTTCATTAAATATGATTAACATAATTACATTATAATACATTTATAAATATGAAAACAATATATATTTAAACTAGTTACAAAGAATTATTACTGTTCACTTGATATAAATTATTGAATATTAAGTTAAGAATATCATAAAATTTTTAGAATAAAATTATTTTATTAAGTTAAAAAGGAATAGAATGACATATTTCAATTCATATAAAATTATATTCCTTAACTATTTCAAGAAATAAAGCATTTCTTGATTTATTTTCTTAAGAAATCAAACTATTTGTTTTCTTCCAGAAAATGGGATCACATAATAACTTTCAAGTTAAAAAATTGATTAATTAACACATTTTTAGGAAAACTGCTACCTACTTTAATTTTGATGCAGCATAATAAAATTTTTCAATATTCAGTGATGTAATAGCTATTACACTTCTTGGGCACAAATACATAAATATATGTTCTATAACTTCTAAAGGCATTTGAAGTAAAAAGCATGGTTGTTCATCGAAATTGGAATTATTTATGTTCATTTTAATATGCGATGCAGTAGGTTCTCCATAAACGAAGCAGTCAGTATTTACTGCGACATCTTTTAAGCCAGATTGTGAACGCTTTCTCTTAAGCATAATAGAAAATAATTTACAGATTTAATTTTTTTTTCTGCTGAATCAAGTATCCCCATAAATCATGACATATTATTAATCAGTTTGAAGCTATAAGACATATTTCAGACGATAAATATTCCGTAGAAACCAGGGGATACTTTCGCAACTTGTTCTGTGGCTCAAAATACGTTGCCAAGCTATACTACTGGCGCAATCACTGCCGATACCTATGTATAGTATAGTAAACCTAAAAGATAAGCACTAGGCGTGTAGGGATGCGAAAAAATACTTGTAATCAGTATTTTGTAATCGGTATTTTAATGTAACAACCTGTAATCAGTACTTTTTTTCCCAAATACTCGTTACTTCCTGCTGCAAAGTTGATGCGAGTCCAGATATGTTTCAAGTACAACTAATAAGTAAGTGCCAAGCGAGTCGTACGTGCTTATTACAAAGTAACAAGGGTTGTTACAAAATAATAAGCAGGTACTGATTACTTTGTACTTGCTTGTTCCAAAGTAATCAGGAACAACCACGTACTGGCTTATTCCAAAGTAATAAGGTACAATCGTGTACTTGCTTGTTCCAAAGTAATAAGGAACAAGCGCGTACTCCCTTGTTCCAAAATATTCAGTGTAACTACAGTCGCTTTCTATTTGATTAACTTCAATTTAATTCATTATGAAGTTATATTTTGAATTTCAATTAAAAATTAATTAATTTCATACAATTAATTTTTAATTTTAATGTTTGTATTAAAAAAAATCTAATTTTAAATTGAAAAAAAATTTTTTTTATTTGATCATTTGAACATGTGCGAAAATGTTTTTATTCTGAGGTATAATAAGCATATTAATGAATATCAATTATTATACTCCAAATATTGCTTAAAATATTTTGATATCACAAACAAACAATGCCTAGACTTAATGATATTTCCTGAATTTTATAATTTGAAACTACATCGAACATTAAAATTATATAATTATTATTTTCAATTCAGAGTGTAAATTCGAATTGTGAAAGTTTCAATTTAAATCCTGGAGTTAATTTGATAACAAAAAATAATATATTTTGTACTGAAATTCGTCATAAATTTCTGGACAAAATATAATATAATTCTATTTAAATAAATGAACTGAAACTTCTTACAAGCTATAATTTTAATAAAAATTCAAAACAATGAAAAAATGTTTGAAATTTTTATAACCTAATTAGATAATAAAAGAAAATTTGAATTAACATGTATGATTCTTTTTCTATAATATAATTAGATTGTATAATTTAAAAAATTATAAGCATGAGAGTGTTGGCTAATATGCGACAATTTTACTTGAAAATGTTAATGTTGAAATGAAATTTTTATTTCCGAAGAACCTGGTTTATCTAACACATAAAATATATACAAATAAATGTTTTTTATATGAAAAATTACAATTTATTATAATATCACAAATATTAATAAAATTGCTTTGTTAATGTTTTAAAATATAAAAAAAAATGAAAATTTTGTTTTTTTAATTAGTTGCTGTATTTTTCTAAGCGACTTTCAGCAAAAAGTAATAATTTCTTTTTCTAACAAATAAAAAATATCTTTGTTATTAATTAATCCTCTCATATAACAATTATTCACAAATTATTTACCATTTAATTTTAAAATTTTATTTATTTCATTAAAAAATTTTAATAAAAAAAAAAAATAAAAAATTAAGCTGATTTAGTTGAAAAGTAGGAATTATTTTCTTTATTTTATCTAATTTTATATTTTAAGTAACATTGCAAATCGGTAAAAATTACTATTGAAAAATTTGAAGATTTAATTTTGACGGATACAAATATTTGAATTCTGAAAATAAATAACAAAATATGAATATTTATATTGAATGAAAAATGTTTATGAAAAAGTTAAAAAATTTTTCACAGAAAAACTGTTTTTGGAGAAAATTTAGATTTATCTGCATAATGCTATGAATTAAAGCGTGATGCAGAGAAATATAAATTAAAGGATTCTAAGAAAACACATAAAATTGCAATTAATGAAATGTAAGCCACATAAAATTATTTTTCTTATAGATTATCACATAAACACCTATTATTTAAGTTAATATTTATTTATAAATGGTAATAATTTAAATTAATGCTAATTAAAATAATTAATTTATAAAATTACATTAAAAATTATATATTTAATAATTTTTTTATTAATTATTAATTCATTTATTATTAATTTAATTTTTAACAAATTTATTTAGTAAATTAATGAAAACTTTGTAAAAGTTTTTAAATCCGATAGATGGCAGCACATTAAATGTAGCAAGTACAAAATGTAATCGGTAAAATACTTGTTACTTTAAAAGTAACTGTAATCATTACTTACCAGGTACAAGAAAAGTAACTATGTCCCATCCCTAGAAACTAGTGATACAAATTCTCGCGGTCATCAGGTAGAACAGTTTATAACTGATAACTTTCTCTGTCTGATGAATACCGACAAGAAAACGTATTTCCACGTACTCACAAGAACATTTCTTTCGCTAGATCTGGCCATTTGTTCCCCTTCACTTCAGCCATTGTTAAATTTGTCTGTGGGGAATGATCTATATAACAACGATCATTTCCCACTCGTCATCTCTCAGGTTGGAGGTAGTAGTGTGCAGAAACGTGTACCTACTTACGTGTATGGTCTGGAAGATTGGACGCTGTTTAGTTAGACAATTGGCAGTTGTTGACGATACAGTGGTCATGATCCGAAATATAAATGAGGCCGTTCAAAGGGTCAACGAAAAAATTACATGCGCAGATGATATTACAATTCCCAAAAGTTACTCCGAAACAAACCTTGGTGGAATAAAAAATGTCATATTACAAGAAACCAAGAAAGTTATGAGGATTGCTTAGGAGATATCCCACAAAGGAGAATCTTATTGCCTTTAAGAGAGCAAAAGCATTAGCTCGCAGATCTCAAAGTCGAAATCAGAAGGAACCCTGCTCCTGCTATATATATTCAATAAATTCTTCCCTATCCAGTAAGCAGTTGTGGAGAAGAGTAAAAGCAGCCAATGGAATTAATTTATAAGGAATTTTCAATTCCTATATTAAAAACCGGAGCTGTTGTACATTTTTCTCCATGGGAAATAGCTAACGTCTTTGGTGAAAGTTTTGCTAGTGTCTCAAGCACCGACTCTTAAAGTCCTTTGTTTTTAAGGATAAAGAGTCGTGTTGAGAGAACACCAATTCCTTTCAACCATGGACAAGCATTACCCTACATCTGCGAATTTCTACAGATTTTAGAAATGAAGAAATCTGTACAGCAGGCCAATAATATCAGTCCAGAACATGATGGAATTATCTATTTTATACTTCGACATTTAAGTCCCGATTCCCTATCGAACTTATTGCTTTTGTTCAATAGGATCTGGACTGAAAATGAATTTTCATCACTTTGGAACGAAGCAATAGTGATTCCAGTTCTTACGCCTCGTAAAGATCCTTCACAGTATGAACGAATAGCTCTGACGAGATGCTTTTGTAAGACTCTCTAAAGTTTAGTCAACGTTCGTCTCGTGTACGTTTTAGAAAAAAATAAATGTATGCATATTAACTAGAGAGGATTTCGTTAAGAAAGATTTACTCTTAATAATATTACATATTTGGAGACCCAAATTCATAACGTTTTTGTTCGAAGGAACCATCGGGTCACCATTTTCTTTGACATAGAGAAGGTATACGACCGTACATGGTGATATGGTATTCTCCGTACATAATATGATTTTGGCTTTCGGGGTAATCTTCCGATACTCCTACAAAACTTTCGACACTCCCGTATTTTTAAAGTACGTATTAGAACATCTACATCCAATACTTTTACTCAAGCCGAGGGTGTAAGCGAAAGCTCCATTTTAAGTTATACATAAGTAGCTTTTTAATTTATATATAAATAGCATCCTTCACCACTTTTCACCTTCTGATAATGTCAAGATGTATGTAGACGACCTGTATATATTTTGCCAAGTATCGAACATGCGTTAAATTGAGGGGCAATTACAAACATCAGTTAATAAAATAGCTGCATGTCGTTCATAGAATGGCTTTACTTTATCTCCTCGCAAGAGCTGCTATGTCCGTTTCTGCAAGAATACCCGCCTTCAGAACGATCCTATTATATATCTAAACAACACTTTAATACCTGTAGTCAATGAAATTAAATTTCTTGGTGTGATATTTGACCAAAAGTTGACCTTTCTACCGCATATATTACATTTGCCAAAGATGTGTGAGAAATAGCTTAATATCCTCAAGGTATTATGAAATACATCTTGGGGTGCTAATCGCTTGACACTGCGTCGGGTCTATCAATCAGTCATTTTATCTCGTATTGACTACGGATGTGTTGTATATCGACCTGCTAGGTCTTCTGTCTTACGCAGACTGGACACTGTCCATCACTCGGCTTGAGAATATGTTAAGGCGCATTCCGCACATCTCCCGTCCAGTCTTTATGCGATTTGTCAAAAATTGCCTTTAGACCTGAGGTGAATGCAGCTGTCTCTCAATTACTACGCTAAAGTTATATCTGGTAGACAACTATACGTTCCTTGGCTTTTACTCCCGCACTAAAGAGATTGTATGATGCTCGACCTTATAGCATCCAACCTTTTTTCACTCGAACTAAATCTCGGTTTTTTTGACAGACCTATATCATAACTGTGTTATTAAAACCGACTTACACTCAAATCCATCTTGATATGACCCACAGATTAATATTATCAAAATTCTTGCTCAATTTAGATAATCGGACACAACCTCAACGGTTTTCCAACAGCTTTATCTTTCCCATCGATGTCAATATTCATTGTACACGCCTGTATTCACGGATGGATCTAAAACTGCAGGACGTGTTAGCTGTGGCATGTTTTATGCTAATACCAGTTATGGTTACAGCCTGCGTACGTCCTGCTCCATCATTACTGCTGAAGCTACGGCCATCCATCAAGCCCTTCAACTAGTGAATACAGAAAACTTTTATAAAATCTGCGTGTATGCTGACAGTTTTGAGTGTTTTAGAAGCGTTGAATAACTCTAATAATTGTCATCCTGTTATGTCCAAGATTTTCAGGGCATTGGATTCATTTGGACAAGTATTAGACATTGGACAAGTGTTATGATATCATTTTCTGTTGGATCCCAAGTCATGTAGGTCTAGAGGGAAATGATGAATGAAGTAAATACGATGCAGCTGCTAAAGCTGCATCGTATTTACTTCTATATTTACTATATTTCTATATTTACTATATTTCTACTATATTTACTTCATTCATCTGTTCCTCTTTTCGATGTAAGAAGGGTTTTAAAACAGTTTGTAAATTCTCTCTGGCTGGAGTTATGAAGTATGCAGATCTTTAATAAACTATATGCCATCTTTCCATACATCATTCCATTAACAATTTTACCGTTACGAAGAGCAGGTGTTAGATTAACTCGCCTTCGTATCGGACACACACGTTTCACACATAGACATTTATTTCTTAGTGAATTGAATCCAAGGTGTGAAACGTTACATGAACTATAAACTATCTCTAATATTTTACTTTCCTGTCCTGATTTTAGCTTTTATCGTTTTATTATTATTTTTTTTTAACAAATATTTTAACTATGTATAATTTTTTGAGGGAGTCACCCCACAGAAAGGCCACAGAGGCCTTTTTGAAGGCTATTGGTTTTATACATTTTATTATTTGCCTTTTATAATTATTTTCATTAAAATTTATACATATATTTTTGTGAACTTTTTAACGTTGAGCTTGGGTTTTGTATCTTTAAAATTTAATTTTTGGCACGGCTTGTCCTTTTTGGACATTGCGCCACAAAACCAACCAACCTATTGACTTTTAACAGCTATTTTACTCATCGCTGTCAGTATCAATCATACAAACCTGTATTCGCATATGGCTCTAAGTCAGCAGGATATGTTGGCTGTGGTATTTTTATTAATAATACATCTTATAGCTACAGCCCACATTCGTCAAGCTCCATCTTTACTGCTGAAGAAACGGCTATTTACAACGCACTTCAGCATAAGTGTACTGATGACTATCGTCAATTTTGTTTATCCACAAACAGCAAGAGTGTTTTGGAAGCTTTGAGGGTCAATAGTTTTAATAGTCACTCTGTAGTGTCCAGGATTTACAGAGTATGAGAATCCCTTGCTGGCAAGGGTTAGAAAATTTTATTTTGTTGGGCACCAAGTCACATGTCTTGATGGAAATGAGAGAGCAAATGCGGCAGCAAAAACAGCATCAGGTCAAATTTCTCCACCTGTTCCGCTCTCTGACGTGAAAAAAGGTATTAAAAGTTTCATACATTCTCTTTGCCAGGAGTCATGGAGCATGCAGGTCGCGAAAACTTCACATTTTTCGATATCTCACCACATTACCAATTTTATCGTTACGAAGTGCCGATGTACGTTTGACTCGCCTTCGTATCGGACACACGTTTCACACAAACATCTATTTTTAAGTGAATTGAATGCATGGTGTGAAACGTGTGATGAACTATATACTGTCTTTCATATTTTAATTTCATGCCCAGATTTTAACTTTTTCCGTTTTATACATTTTTAAACAGACATTCTAACTCTATGATTTAGTGGGGGAGCCACCCCATAGAAATCTTTTTGCTTTTCTAAAGGCAATTGGTTTTATTTAAACATTATCGCTTTAATTTTATTTTTACTTTCATTTTACTATTTATACTCATTTATAGATTTTAATGGAATTATATACATTTATTTTTGTTTTTTAATATCTTAACGTTGAGTTTGGTTTTAAACAAGGTTTTATTTAAATTTAATTTTTGGCGCAGCTTGTCCTTATTGGACCTTGCGTCATAAAACTCAACTATCTAATCCAGATCATGTAGGTCTAGGGGGAAATGAAAAGGCAGATGCAGCTGCATCGTCTGTGCTTCATTCACGTGTACTTCTTTTCGATGTGAGAAGGGTTGTTAAAAAGTTCGTAAGTTCTCTCTGACAAAAGTTATGGAGTATATAAGTCTCTAACAAATTGTGTGCCTTTTTTCCATACTTAATCCCATCATCAATTTCACCGTTACGAAGAGCAGATGTTAGATTAACTCTCCTTCGTATCGTACACACATATGTATCTTTTTTTATAGACTCTATTCCATGGTGTGAAACGTGTGATGAACCATATACTGTTTATTATATTATAATCTTATGTCAAGATTTTAGCCTTTATCGTTTTACATTTTTTAAAACAAATATTTTAACAATGTTTGATTTGGTGGGGCAACCACATAACAGAAACCTTTTTGAGGGCAATAGGTTTCCTTGAATTTATTTAAATTTGTAATTTCCTTTGTTTTTATTTTGCATTTATGCTGGATTTTAAACTGATTATTTACACTGTTTTTTGTATTTTAATGTTTCTTGGATTTTCTGCAATTTATGAATGATTCATAGAAACAAAGTTTTGGTGCAGCTTGTCCTTTTTGGACCTAGCACCAGAAAACCCAACCAACCAACTAACCATCCCTTGCTGGAAAAGGTTATGAAATCATTATGTTTTATATTCCAAGTCATATAGGTCTAAAGGGAAATGGAAAGTCAGCTGCAGCTGCATCGGCTGTATATCATATATCTGTCCCTCTTACTGATGTGAGAAATGTTGTTAAAAACTATGTTTTTTCTCTATGGCAGGAGTACTGGAATATGCAGATCTCTAACAAATTGCATGCTTTCTTCCTATATCTCATTCCATCATCATTTTCACCGTTACGAAGAGCAGATGTCTGATTGACTCGCCTTCGTATAGGACACACGTTTCACACACAGACATTTGTTTCTAAATGAACTGAATCCATGGGGTGAAACGTGTTATGAACCATTTACTGTTTTATATATTTCAATATCATATCCAGTTTTTACACATTATTTGATTTTTTAGGGGAGCCATCCCACAGTAACCCTTTTGCTTTTTCAAAAGCAATAGGCTTTTCTAATTCTATTTAAATTATGTACATAAATTTTATGAAATCGATTTTATGTTATTAGTTTTTTCCCCCAACTTCCTTTATTTTTTATTATCTTATACAACATTTTTTGCTTTTTAGCTTGACTTTAATATTGATTGGGTTTTAAAGTAAGATATAAAAAAAAAGTTTAATTTTTAAAAGCAAAGTTTGGCACTGCTTGTTCATTTTCGGACCTTGCGTTATAAAACCAAACCAACTATTGTGTCTAAAATTTTCCAAGCATTAGATTCTGTTGCTGTCAAGGGCTAAGAAATCATCTTCTGTTTGATTTCAAATCATGTATATCACGAGGGAAATGAAAAGACTGACCCAGCTGCTAAAGCTGGGTCACCTACAGTTCAACCATCTATCCTTCTTTTAGATGTGAGAAAAGGTGTGATAAAGCTACTTTATGGTTTCTTCCAAGAACTTTGGATCATGCAGGTCACCAACAAATTGTGTACAATTTTCACATATCTTACCACTGCAAAAAGTGGATGTCCGCCTGACTCCTCTTGGTGTAGGAATCTTCAATTTAAATTAATTATTTGTGGCTATAAAGTGTTTAACTCTCTCAGAGATAGAGAAGAATATTTTCCACAGAAGGATTAACCCATTGCTGCAATAAACTGAGAATAAACTACTTAAAATAAATCACTCCTGCAATTTAATGACTAAAATAAAGAACTTGATACTTCTACATAAAAAAAAAGAAAAAAAAAAATGTAAAACATAAAAACAAATATTTTTTGTGCACTCACAAGATGCAGCATATTGTGCTACAACTCAAGATAATCATTCACATTACATATAAAACAGAAAAATTTGAAAAGATACTGTGGTAAAAAGAAATGCATTTTTCTTCAGTAGACTATTTAATAATAGAATATAAGGATTAAATACAATTTAAATGATGAAAGCAATCAGTTCCAGTAAATTATTTCTTTATTGTGGAAAATTTTACAATATCTACACACAAATTTTTCTTAATTATCAATACATCATTTATAAACCTGAAAAAAAATATAAAACATCATTAGAAGATTGTTCCTAAATGACAGAAATAAATGTGCTAAATGAATGCCATTAACAAAATATTATGCAATAAAAATCTTAACAAAGGAAATATTTCTTAAATCCTTCTGAAATTCTCTTTCACACAGAATTACTTTGATAGCTTTAGATTTTTGATTTCAAATATACATATGAAATGAATTTCAATTACTTTTATCATCTGACTTTTAAAATTTTTTTTTTTTCAATTTTTGTACAAATGACTATACAAGTTATGATCTCCATAAAATGTCAAATTCACATTAATGTGGAATTTTTATCTTTTAGCAAATATATTGTACTTACAACATATTTTCCTAATGATCTGAGAAAACAAATAAATGCTTAATATTCAAGTAATTTAAAATAAATTGAAATAATATGGTTTAATTATTTCAAAATACAGTTACCTATAAAGGAAAAAAATAATTTTACCTACATTATTCTCTAGCTTAAGTAATTAACTTTTTAACATTGAGCTTGGGTTTTGCACATGAATATCTTTAAAATATAACTTTTGTTGCAAATTGTCTTGTTTGGATCTTGCGCCACAAAATCCAACCAACCAACTTTTAGTTTTAGCAAATAAGCAGTTGAAAAATTTCATAACAACGAATTCAATTCTTTAAATAATGAAATTTGTCAAAATGAAGCAATTTATATTTCCATTTTGGTATAATGTATGTTTGCATTTATAAGCTATTAATTTATTTTTAATGTACAGTAATAGTAAAGGAAAGTTTCAATAATAAAAAAGAAAAAAAATTTCTCATATAACATACAGATATAAGAAAACTTATTCTGCTTACATAAAACAGGGTTGTATTTACTGAATATAGCTTAAATAATAAATTTTGTATCATATAATGCAATATCTGAGTAAAATAATATTGATTTCTAAGATTGATACTTTTTAATAAGATCAGAGATATCAGGCATGCTCTGTAAAATAATTAAACAATTATTCTGAATTAACCTAAGTCAATGCAATATGACTGATGAAATACAATATAAATTTTTTTTATCTGTAATAAAAATAATTTAAATTACAAATTATAATTTATGCATGATTGACAACATAATAGAAGATTTATAATAATCAAATCCATTTCTATGATAAATGCTCAAATGATTCCTTTTAGATCTATGAAAATATTAGAAAAAAAAATTACAGTAATTAATATTTAAAGAAGTATCAACTCTAATTTCATATAATAATCAGTTTTACAAAAAAATTATTAACTAAACACAAAACTAACCAAAAAGACTTAAATTGTTGAAGCTATCAATTTTTTTTACACCCCAACTTTCAAGATCTTCATGTCTCTTCTTGCCATCACCATACTTTTCATTTGCCCTGTAGTAAACTGAAAAAATTCTCAAGGCAAATTCAAAGTAAAATACTATTAAATAGTTTACTAGATAAAACTAATTCTTACCATCTAGAAACCGAGAATCATAATTGTACACTTTAAATCTAAAATCTGAAAATGAATATTCACATTAAATAATGAAAGATACATAGGCAGACATTTTTAAATATTTATATTAAATTATTGTGCACTTCACAGCTGTAGGGGCCCTAACATTTTGGGAAAATGTATTGCAAATATTAAAATTGGAATTAAATGTAACAAGAATTTAAAAACTGGTTCAAAAAGATAAAAGCATTATATAATAATCATTAGGGAGATGAAAAGTAGTTATATTAAAAGATATATGAAGAGACAAAAATATTTGAATGCATAAAATTCTCAAACCACTGATCAATAAAAGTAGATATTATTTTATAACTCTTTAAGCACTTTCATTTTTCAAGTTGTGGTTAACATCATATATACTTGTTGACATCCAAAATAAGTAAACAGACATTACTAACAAGATATATTTTCATGATTTGACAAAATATATGAAATACCAAGACTAAAATCAAGTCACTGAACAAAACAAAACCTTTAATTGTTAATGATGAACTACATATACCAAAATATCCTTTTTATTAACCATCAATCAAACATTATTATATATCAATATAAAAGTAAAATATAATGAAAAAATATAAAATTTGAAAACCAAATTTGTTTAATTTGTTATGTGATAATTGAAAAAAATTTACTTAAATGAGTAAACTAAAAAAGCCCTTCATTAAAATTACAAAAATAATGATTATGTATTTTATCTAATTTTGATAACATTACACTATACTGATAAAATCAATTCCATATCTAAAAGTATTCATTTTAAAAGAAAAATCCTGTCAACATTACTCGTTTTTTTTTACATTTTAAGTTTTTTACACTAAGTTTCAATACATTTTCGAAATAAAGTAAATAAATATAGCCTCTAAAGCTTAGAATGTGTTTCTAAACAATATAATAAAAATAAAATGAATTTTGATAAAGATGAAATAAGTATAATAGATTAAAATAAAAAAGAAACTTTGTATCATTCAAAAGGTTAATTAAACATTTTTAATACTTTATTGTATACATAATGATTTACAACTAACTCATAATCACAATATTCATTAATTTCTGTTGAACTTTATTCTCAGGATTCAATAAAAATATTTTCAACAATTTAAAACTCTACTCACTTATAAATCTAAGGTTCCTAGATATTTATCTTATCACATTTTTATGTATAAGGAAATTTCTAACAGCATCCTATACAGCATTATTCAGCTGCGTGAAACACAGTACTTTTACAGCTATTCACTAATATGCCACTGATTTGCAGCATCATTGCATTTAATCTTATAATATTCACACATAACATGAACTCCTAATAACATTCATATGTATTCAATGGAAGTAACTCAAGAATATATTTTTATGACACATACATATTTGTTAAAATTGAAGAAAAAGCAATTAAATCAGTTTCCTTTTCAAAAGCATAAAAAAAGAACAATTTTAAAGATTCCTTCTGATTTCACGGATTATTTATAGTTATTTGATACCTAAACAAAAAATTAACTGGTTACGAGTTTAAAATTATATTATGCATCTGTTGTTGTAAAAGAAAGAAATTGTCCACTCTTACTGGTGAATGTTAACGCATACCAACACGCTGGTGAAAGAACAAATATTTCATTACATTCTTGTACATTCGGACCCACACAGCTCTATGTTAATAATCACTGATATGCTCTATGATAGAGGAAGTTGAAAAGAGAGGCACTGAAGCCAATATAGAGGTGACTAGTTGTTGTTCAAAATATCATTTGTTCTACTGGAAGTCAGTCAGCTTTATATCAGTTTTTTGCAAGTTAGATAAAAGAGCAACATTTTCTTAATTTCTTCCCCCGATACCCTAATTTATACTGAATGAATACTGTAGTGAATTGTGACCTTTTAATTAAAAAACTAAATGTATCAATTGCAGATAAATGAGAAGACAATTGTTTCTATTTTTCTCAAGAGAAGTACTCTAAAATACTTTCTGAAGTGGTTTCTACTAAAACTAAGTGCAACACATCTTTGGGTTACAAAGGATTAAAATATTTTTGATATTTTAAAAATTAATGAGGAAGATAAGTCAATTGTATCATTAAAACCAGGAGAAATTAATGTACAGTATTATGTTACGAACCAGAATAAGCCATGGAGAAAGAACATGCATACATAAAAAGTTGCAAGTTAAATACAAAAATATTACATATGAAGTTGTAATATTAGATTTATGAAAACAATGTCAAATAAAACACAGTGCCATTAAGAGTGGTATTGTTGTGAAACTAACGGTCAGTTCTGAGTCAAACTTAAGATGTCAAGTTGAATTGAAAGATCTGCAGTCAAATGAACATGGTGACTTTATGTTTATAATGGTGCATGAAAATCATTTAACTAAGTTTGTCCTGCTTCGAAAATTTAAGAAAGCTGAAGAAGTAACATATCATGTTCTTTTAATATTTTTAACACTTGGTCCAGCAATATTGCAACTATATCAAAAAAAAAAAAAAATTCATTTATCAAGTCATGTCCAAAATATTCACTGTGGGGAACAATGTGAAGATAGTTCATGGAAACCCTTGTCACATAAGGCTTTCCAACATAAGGCTCCGTTGAAAGGGCCAATCAGGATATAAATTATATTAATTGCATGGATGAAAGATAATGATATAAATAAATAGTCATATAGTTTATTCTTCATTCAATTTGCCAAGAACACTTCATACCATGAAGGAATACGCTAAAGTCTTTATAAAGCCATGTTTGGAGTTAAAGCAAAAAGAATAGCATCATCTTTTTTCACCTAGCAAACAAATTTTAAATTTTGAAATCCAAGAACAACTGAAAGAAATTGCCAATACTTTTGAAACTAAACAGCATGAAGAAATTTATTAATTCTCAAAAAATTTCAGCAGTGGTCATACAGAAAGCTATATTACAAAGAAAAATATTGAAGAGACCCTGCAATCTATCATGTCTTCAGATCAATTTATGACTGAAAAACAAAAGTAAATTTCTATAAAAAGAGCAGCCATGATCCAGAGAATCTTCTATTGCAAGTAACAAAAATGTTATGAACATAACAAAAACAAATTTCTTTTGCTGAAATTGATGATACTGTAAGAATACAAGTCCCTGATGTTGACAGTGATCCTACAGATAGCCAACATGTGTCAGAAATTGTTGTTGGAATTAAAGAGTCCAACTTCTATAAATTGACAAATAAAATGGTATCTTCCAGCAACTTTACACACATAATTGATTCATAATTTGTAAAGAAAAGTTACTTTCCATAAGTGAGATTTCTTCTCAAAAAATGTTGCTGAGAGAAAAATGTAGCTGCAGCTAATTCTAGATGCAGGAGCAAGACTATACATCTTGTCAATGCAAAAAGATATGTTCCACAAATAAATACAATTGTAAAAGCAAGGATCTGTCTCTTGTGTAATTCAAAGTATTATTAAGTTTAAGTTGTTGGAATAAATAAGTTTTTATTACTATTATTTTCCTTACTCATTTAGAATGTACTGTTTGTTTTAAGTTCTCAATCACTTTTCTTAGAAAGAGAGGTGAAAAGTTACATCACCACTGTCATCATGAAAGAAATATAAATTTCCAACATTTTCACCATATGGTGAATGTCAACATTTGGAGTGTAAGTCAGAAATAAGTTTATTTAGCAAATATTTCAGACATACACAAAATGACTATGTGAATGTTTAAATTCACCAGTGAAGTCAACATTCATCAGATTTCAGCCTTTCATCATAAACATCGATATTATTCACAAAGTAGCTTTATTAATATAAAAATGACATTAGGAGGATTTATAAAACATTAAAAAGAATGCAATATTTATTGCAATTAACTACTTTAAGAACCAATGCATTAATCAAAATTTGCATGAATAAATATATTTATTAAGTCAATTCAATTAAGTTATTAAATTTAGAGATGAATATAAATTTAAAAAACAAATTCTTTCTAAGTGGATATTTTCTAACCAATAAATACTCACAGATCAAAGAAATGATTTTACATTACACAACAATTTAGTAATAATTTATAGCTAATGATATAAAGGATGATAAAAACATTCAAGTATTAAAAAATTATTGGTAAGTAATCAAATTTTGAAAGAATCTGGTAACGACAAGGGTACTATCTACAAGTAATGATAAGATCTTGAAGCTAAGAACACTTCAAACTATAAACTATTGTGAGCGCTAAACATTCCTGATTTCATAACAGAATCAAAACATTAATGAATTAATTACTTATTATTGGTTGAAGTGTGAAAATTATTGTTAACATATTTCTTTGGTACTTTTTAAAATGCATTTTATAATCAATTTATTAAAATTTCCTAGAAACAGTTCCTTATAAATATGTACAAAAAAGTTTAAAACACTAAATATGATTTTAGTTATTGAAATAATTTAGATGTAATGATTATGGAGAATTCATTTTGTAAACTTTTTTTCATTGCAAAAATGGAAAGTCTTCCAATGTTGTAAAATCATTTGAAAGATTTAGACAAGATAGATAACATGATCTATAGCATAACCCAACCCATTTTAGAACAATTAATATAAAATATATAATTGTTCTAAAATGGGCATATTATATTTTCATTAAAAATGTAAATAAAAACAGATTCAACTACATGAATTGCAGTTATTGGTAAAAGTAGCGATAAATGTTTGTTTAGTTTAAAATCTAATTAAATAATATAGAAGAAAACAAACACATCGAATGAACTCTTAAATACTATAACAGTTATGCAACAAAGTAATATGATTGAAATATTTATAAAATCTCAAAAGGAACATAAATTTTTTAAAAAAAATTGTTGATGCCAATAACCAATATTAGTGGGAAACAAATTCAAGCTTAAATAATACTTGTTTATTTATTTGATTATATCAAATTTTTTGGATGCAAATTACATTTTTAAGGAGCAAACATGATTTTCCTAAATCATCTGGCTTCATATACTATATTTATGCATTTCTTTATCAATTATGAATAAGTATTGAACATAAATTAGCAACTTAACATTATAAATACTTATTAGAAGTCAAATTTATAATATTAAGTACATTAAAATATTAAATATACCTGAATAGCTGTATTTAATGTTTGAGAAATGTAATCATTAAATTTTAATTCCATAGACATTTTGAAAATTTATTACAGAAATTTGTATAAAAATCACACAAAAATGGAAACATTTCTTTTCTTTTTAATTTAATTTATATAAAATTCTAAAAGATTTACAGTATCAGCTTAACTTTAAGATAATATATTAATACTTATATTTTTAAAATCTATTTTTGTGACATTTGTCCTTATTTTGAATCTAATATTTAGTTACTTAATTTATCAATGAATGTATAGTTATTATTCTTATAAGAGAAACATTAAAAGATGAATAGAAATTATTTTTCAGAAAATATTATTTTGAATATAAAACTTTATAAAAATTAATTTCTTTCTCTCTATATATAAAACAATTATAAAAATTCAATGTAAATTAAAAAAAAAAATTCTACGCAATCAAAGAAGTTTTGGAATTTTTCTTTAACTAAAATTTGTTTTTTAAATTGGACAGTAACACATGAAATGATAAAAACATTTCAACTCCTTGAAAACAAAGCTGTTGATATATGCTTGAATAAGTATACTGATATTAAATCTATTTGATACTTTTGAGTTTTTCATTAATATATGGAGAGAGAAAATTTCATTTAATACATCAGATCTACATGATTTAAAGTAACTCCTAATCCTAACACTCAAGATTAATCAAAAGAATGTTCTCAGACAAAATTAGAAAAAAATTGATGATGAAATGATATCAATAACAGAATATATAGGGAAGTTATATAAATAAATCATAAAAGCATATTTATGCTTAAAGAGAGACATTGATTATTTAATATTTTGCATTTATTCTTTGAAATTATTATGAATTCAAATAAAGAAAATGTGTGTATATACCTTTGAATATAATATTTAAATTATTGAAAATAGATACCTCTGGAGTTTGTCATTTGATGGTATAAAAAATAACTGCCAACTAGACAAGCAACATCTATTGCAAATCCACCAATCACAGCCCACTTCATCGTTTTCATAATTTTCTTATTTAAACCAAACATACTCTGTAAAGTAAACATACATTAATACATACTTTGCAATAAAACATGGAAAATAAGTAACTTTCTTCATAATTTTTAAAATTGTTTCTTTAAATGATAAGATTCTAATGATTTATTTTAATTCATTACCATTTGAAACAGTATTTTACTTGCAGTATAAATAAAATAATTAACAAAAATCTTAATAATTTTATTAAAATAATTTATTTTCTTTATTACAACTTAATTTTACACCTGCAGTTTCATATTATCATAACTATTATATTAATAAAAATCTCATACAAGTTAATTAAATAATCTATTATACAAAAACAATGAAACATTCCATGTAAAAGAAAAAAAAAATGTTAACTTTATAGGTAGTTTCATTTATTATTATTTAAACTAAATTCCTTAACAGGCAGTATTTTGATATATGTGTAGTTTGATTGCAGTTTTATGGTAACTTCTGAACTAAGTTTGACAGTTAAAGTAGTAATTTATTATTTTAAAGCCTTAGCTTTGAAATTTGTATTTTTAGTTAATTTAAAGATGAAAGTTTTTAAGATCAACTTTTTATTTAAAAATTTTAATTACTTTTAGACAACAAATTTGATGGAAAATATAGATTTCTCCATATTTATAAGTTGGAAGTGAGTCATAAGGAAAATGAGAAATTGAATAAACATTTTTAGAAAGATAATCTAGTATAAAATTTTATTAAAACTGCTAAAAAATTCACTCTCCAGCAACTTTTTATAAAAGTGAAAACACAAACTATGTGAATATTAAATAAAAATGACAAATTAAATAAATAAGTTTACTTTTTATAAATATTTGGCTTAAATGTGTTATAAGCATTTTATGTATTAAATTATATTACTAGCTAAATTCAATAATTTAAAATATTGACACATATTTTTCTGATTAATTACTAATTAGTAAATTTCAGTCAATGTAAAAAAACAAAACATATTCATATTGATGACAAAATGCTCTTACACAGATGCTAATTTTAATTTTATATTATTACATATGATGCTACTTTCTAAAAGAGTGTTAAATATCAATTAATTAAGAACGAATTATTGTAAACAACAGTGTAATCCACTATACTGATTTATTGTGACTTCCCATTTCTTTATCATTTCCCAGAATGGAAGATATTCTTAAAAGTATGCATCATTATTTGATTAATTACAAATGAAATATCATAAAATTTGATTATATGCTTGTACAAATGATTTTGATTTGATTTATCAAGTACTAATATATAGAGTATTTTTTCCTTTCAAGAATTGTTTTAAAATTTGTGTAATTATTTTCAATATATATTCTTTTAAATTGTATAAAATTAATTTTCTTGAAATTTTATCTGATGCCTTGTTGTGGTTTGTAAATAAAATGAAATATTCAGAATAACAAATTTCAAATCTAAAATTAGTGAATTTTGAATTTCTGTTGTCATGAAATAGGGAATATCACAAGAAACATGCATCAACAGACATTATTTTACCTTTTTCTTCATAATATAAAATTAATAAATAAATTAGAGAGTAGCATTTTCAGAGGTTTCTAAAAGTAAAAAATTTTAATTAATAAAATAACAGCCAAATAGTATTAAAATACTTATTACAAGCAATAAGAAGTACAAAAAAGTTGAGTTAAATTATAAAAAATCTGAAATATTTACAGCAAAAAATGTATCATTGTTTTACACAAAATGTATCCTTCAGATGATATGCAATGGTCCTACCAATCAACAAATTTTTCAAAAAAGTTGAGAAGCCTTTTACTAGAAATAGCTTCAAAAAATCCTGCACTGCTCAAATAAAATTAGAATCAGTATTAAATTTGCTGTCATTATTTTATTCAATGGTAGAAATGCCACAAATCTCATGGAACAGGAACTGGACTGTACTGGAGATGTGGCATAAGTATAGTACAAAATTCACTAAAATATTGCTCAATAAAAGTAGAGATGTGTAGACAAAAACAACATGAAGCAATGTTCAATTTCCTATTAGTAAATGATGGTTTCTAGTTAAGTTTTCAAAATTTTATGAAACACAATAACACAAAACACAATAGTTCACAGTAGTTTTGAAAGCACAGCATGCTGATAGATTACACTTTTATTATCAAAGAAAATAATTAACAACATTTCTAACAGACAAGTTTTTCAAGAATGGAGAATCAGTGTTTCCATAATTTTGTAGTGGACTTAGTAAAGGAATCAAAATAATAATAGATTTCACCATTTGTTATTACAGTGTTTAAGGAGGTTTACAATTAAAAATCTTTAATGGGACCTTATGAGATTCTTTTAACAATCAATTATTTTATATCCTCCCTATCCTATTTATTTTTGATGAATTTTATATTTTCAAATTTTTCTCTTCTTTTGTTTTCAAAGAGTCTATATAGCTCAAAGTTGTATTTCCTCCTCCACTCTTTGTTCAAAAAGACCACAATAAATGGTTTTTCTCCAAAATCTCTCATCTCTAAACTTGAAAAACCTCTCTTCTTATGTAGACAAAGTCCAAGTTTAAACATGTGTTTAAACTTGGACTTTGTCTACATAAGAAGAACATAACTACATAATCTGGACCAAGTTTTAGATGTGTATGTCAATACTGATCTAATCAATCTTATATGTTAATGGGATAAAATTTAGTCATGATATTGGATGTTTGTAATAATTCACAATTTATCCATTACCAACTTTAACACTAGAATAGCATGGATTTCAGGATTACTTGAAGTACATTTATAAGAAAAATTAAATTAAATTTTTATGACCAATAGAATTGCTTGCCTTCTCTATAAATAAAATTTTTTAACCAAAACTTGTCATGTGATTTTTAAAGTTATGAAAAGAGAAGTTTATTTAAATTGGAGTTTGCAAGGTAATTAAAGAGCTCATTAATGAATTTCTATACCTTTTCTGCAGTTAATTTTAAAATTATTTTTACTACATTATATTCTCATATCTGATAAGCATGTAATTTACACAAGTAAAATATAGCATCTTTATATTTTATTATTCTCATCTGAAAATGTGATAGATAGCATAAGTATTATTAAATATTACAACTTACATTTGTATTCTTCTAGTTAACCAAATTGAATGTATGTAATAAAGGAATGAAATTTGTTTGAATTAAACTTGTGAACCAAATACATTTATTGTGAATACATGTATGATAAATTTACTAATAATTATCTTTTGCAATGACAAAAGTGTTTAAACATTTCTTCAGTCAAACTTCAAACCATTCATATTTAAAACATTTTTTGTCAATGCAATAAAACATTATTAATCATTATGTAACATTTTCAGAGCTTATAATTCAATATCCAAGTTTTTCACTCATCAGACATAAAATACAGCATATGGCATTTATTTAACTGATTTTTAATTATTTCACTTTATATGGTTTGTCTTACATATTTGTAAGATTATAAAATATATAGTAGTTACAAATGTGTAAAATAATTAAAAATCAATTATAATAAAACTGTTATCAATAAGTAATGATATTTGTCTCCAACTTTTATTAGTAAAATCCATACCTGTAACCTGTCTCCTTCAGGAGCTTTTATGGACTTTATTAATTTGACAAGCTGTCCTGCGTTTTTTTTTAATAGTTTACCCGACAACTTTCACAATAAGGCTAATTTTTATTCGGCTGCCAGAGGACTCATGGCCTTATCAACCATGAGTCTTCTGGTAGTCCTTACGACGTAGGGGAAAAAAAGTAAAATCCATACAACTTATATGTTTATTTTTGTGTATAAGGACTTCATGGGAAATTTTCCCTACATTCCTGAGAAATTTTGAATACAAAGAGCACAGAAAGTTAAACTGTGTTTCACACATCAAGTAATAATTTAAAATCAATCCACAGACTAGGGGAAGGGGAATTTTCATGTCCCTAAATTGGATTATTTCCAATCAGTAAAGTAAGCAATTATAAAATGACCTATCAAAATACAGATGTAGTTTCTGTTTTCCCAGTGAATGAAAATTTATTTTATGTGAAGAAAACATTTAACAAAATATTTTATAAATATATTTTATACAATTTAATTTATAGATACATTTTATAACATTGAACAACTATTTAAAATATTTTATTCGTTAAAATTTCTCTGTATTATATACTTACTTAAATTGCTACATGTATATACTTAAATTATTTATCAATTTTCTTAGAATATTGTGTGCATACAATACTTGTTTCATTAATGAAATTCAAAATTTGTTCTTATGTTGTCATTTTTAATAATTACTCAAAATGAGAATATAATTCCCATAACACCTTATACAAGATGTAGAAAATTTCGAAGGCAGGTTATGTTTTTAAATTTGAGACAATAAAAAAACTCTGGATTCAAAAATGTATATAGAGAATATTTGAACTTGTAATAATTTATAAATAGTTAAAAGATTATTAATTTTAAACAATAATACAATTATTTTCAAATTCAAACAATTTTTAAACAATAATGCTCATATATATAAGAGATAAGTAAAATACTTAAAAATAATAGTAAATTATGATATATTAATTATACTGTGTATATATTTTTTTCTTGCCTTTAATAAAGCAAATAAATTAATTACTTCAGAAAAGCTGATCATGTCAAATTTTTCTCATTCATCTCTTAAAAGAAAGAATAAACAAACTTTTTAAAACTCTTCTCCTGTCTAAAAAAGGAATACATGAATGAAGTAAAGACAACACAACTGTTAAATCTGCACCAGAGCTTTCATTTCCTTCTAAGGAAAAGCAAGCAAGGGAATCCAATGCTCCTATAACACTCAAATTTTATGATAATTTTCTGTATTCATGATCTGAAGGGCTTGATGAATGAGCAAAATGTCAGTAGTAAAGATGGAGCAGGATACATAAATAGGGCACAGCCATTGTGTTTTGCAGTGTTAGATCCACCTATGAAAACATGCCTTTGTGATGAGTATTGACAGTGATGAAATAGATATAGCCATTGAAAAACCGTTGAGGTTTTGTACGATTTTCTAAATTGAAGAAAAGGATTGATAATATTGATCTGTGGATCATACCAAGGTGGATGTGAAAGTAAGTAAGTTTATTTTAACATAATGGACATCATATAGGTCTGTCAAAAGGAGATGAGATTTTGTTTGAGTCAGAAAAGGTTGGATGCTTTTAGAAAGACTCTTATATAATCTCTTCAGTGCAGGGGTACAAACCAAGGAACATAAAGGATGTTGAAAGTCAAACATGATTTCAGTGTAATAATTGAGAGATAGCTGTATTCATCACAAGTCTAAAGGCAATTATTGGCAAATTGCATAAACACTCTTGATGGGAGACGCGCAGAATATGTCTGAACATATTCTCAAAGCAGACTGGGATGCACAGTATCAGAAGACCTAATAGACCCATACACAACACATCAATAGACAATGTGAGATTAAATTAGTGATTAATAGACTCAAAAGAGTACTGTGCGATCAGTATCCTTAGAGACTATAAATCACTAATTTTAGCTGCATCAGCACATATATTTGAAAGCAAGCAACTTGAGAACATAAGTGATGGTTCTAACTTCTTTCACAAATGCAATGTATGCAGAAGAAAGGTTAACTTCTGTTCAAATATCAAACCATGAAATTTAATATCATTGACCACAAGTATTGGAGTGTTGTTCAGGTAGATAACAGGATCATCATGAAGGCTGGTTTCTTGCAAAAATGGACACAATTAATCTTGGTAGGAGATAAAGTAAGGTCATTCTCTGCAGGTCATATAGATATTTTAAAAACAGACATTTGTAGTTGTCTCTTAATTAAATGCATGTTAGATCCTTAGCAAGATACTTCCAGGTCAGCCACTTACATTGTGCTGTTAAAAGAAGGTGAAACATGATGAAGAATGCTACTAATGTAAAATTTAAAAAGAGTAACACATAAAATCTTCCTTGAGATACATCCTCAGATAGGATAAAAGTGTTGGATGTAAAAGATCCAATATGTATTTAAAAATTCCAGGAACATATGAAGTTTTAGGGGAATATCAATAAATTATCTCAAAAGCCAAATTTATATAATGAGTGAAGAACTCCATATCGCCATGTATGGTCATAGCCCTTCTCGATGTTAAAGAAAATGGAAGCCAGATGGTTCCTCCACACAAAAGCGTTTTATTTGATTTTCCAAACATATAATGTTATCAAGAGTGGATTTTCTTTTACGGGATCTCCTCTGATTAATATGTGTACCTTTAATTTTTTCTAAGATACACACAAGAGGGTGTTGACAATAGATTTGACAGTCTTACAAAAGAAACTTTTCAAAGCTATTGGTCAACAATGAGAAGGGTCCTTACCAGGATTTACAATCGGAAATTGTTATTGCTTCAGTCCAAAGAAATGGAAACTCATTTACAGTCCAGATCCTATTGAACAAATGCAATAAGTTCGATAGGGAGTCTGAAATTGTTGAAGATGTAATAGTTGATTTAATCAGGTTCTGTACTAGTATTATTGGCCTGCTTCAACTTTCTTCAATTCCAAGATCCAAAATTCACAGTTATAAGACAAAGCTTCCCTGTGATTGAAATAAATTGGCTTTAACTCAGTTAGACTCTCAGTCTTTAAAAATAATGGAGTGTAAAAGACTGCTCGAGAAATTAACAAAATTTTCACCTGGGGCGTTAGCTATATCCTTTAGAGAAGAGTATACAGCAGCTCCAATTTTTAAAAACAGGAATGCAAAATTCCTTATAAATTCCATTGGCTGCTTTTACTTTTCTCCATAACTGCTTACTCGATGTGGAAGATGCTATTGAAGAAACATAACGAGACAGGATTCTTTCCAATTTCAATGACGAGCTCTGCATCAATTATCAGGACCTTCCTTCCAATAACATGTATTTCCACACACTGCAACACATGGATGATTTAGACCTTGAGAAAAGCTAATAAAAAGAGAGCAGCTACTCTAGGGGAGGCTTCAAGCTCATTAGAGGCAACCACAATGTGGGAGAAAAGAATAAAAAAAAGAATAGGAAGAGAGAGAAGAAAAGAAAGAGGACATATCACTGGAGTACCTCAGGATTGTGACAACTGTGTTTACTTAAAGAAAGAAAGCCCCCGATAACTTACTCTAGCGAGGAGCAATATGTGTGAATGTTCTGCTTTGACTTGAAACTGCACTTTGTAACATTAAAATCTTTCATGGAATGATGTATTTAGCTTGTTTCTAACCTGTATATTCCACGATTCTTTCCAAAGAGAAAATACAAACTTTTCCGAGCCTTTTTTCACATCAATAATTGAAGCTGATGGCTGTGCTAGTTCAGATGAAGTTTTTACAGCAACGTCAGCTTTTTCATTCCCACCAAGATTTACATAGCTGGGTACCCACCAGAATATAATTTCATATCCCTTACTAGCAAGGAATTGAATGGCCCAAAAATTGTTTACACAATTGTGTGAAAATTAAACTTACTATTCTCCAAAACCATTTTTTAAAACATTTTTAATATCAATATTAAATAATATATGTATACAAAATTTTATAAATGCCATGCAATGAGTAACTGGGCAAGTTTTATTGAAACCTAGTTAAATTATATAACATTTCTTAGATATTAAATATTTGTCTTCATTTTTAGAGGAAAAAATTATGCTCAGTTAGAGAAAAATCAGTTTATGTATGTTCAAAATTTTAACAAAGAAAATATTTAACAAACTTAATATAGCACTAATTTATATAAGATTTGACTAGAAATTATGATTTAAGAACAAAAATAAAGAGTAAACTCTCTTTTATGTCAATATAAGACTATTTATATAAACTATTTTATGTCAAAGTTCATCCAAACTTCTAAACAATACAATTTTATCATCAAATCTTTGTTTAAAATTCAAGACTAGTTTTCTGAGCTGTTACATTTATGTTCTAATAAACAAGCAAAAAAAAAAAAAAAGACAAGTTAACAAAACTCTATACATGTTGTTCATAATAGAATACCTGATCAAGATTGCAATTAAAAGGAATATACATTGGTATATAACAAGTAAAAACTATTTATCTTTTCCTTACTAAAATTGTTTCAATTCCACTGGGTATTTTTTACATACAACTTTGTATGATGGTGAGAAGTATTGACAACTGAACTATGACTAAAACATGATCTATAGACTGCCCTATTTATCTAGAGCATCATATTTCTAAAGAGTTCATACTGTCAGCATCTTCATTACTATTTTTATACAAATTGGCTATGTTCTTTAAGGTAGTACTTTAAGTATAATCCTTCATAACTGACATATAAATAACAACCTTTATCAGATACTGCCTTTTATTCATAGTTCCTTGAATGTTAAGGATAAGAAATATCTAGTCAGAAATCAAACATAAATTTAACTGGAAAATAATTATAAACAGCTGCTAATAAACCAATTGAATGATTAAAAAAAGAATGACACTTTCACTTCCTAGCTATTACCATCTCAGCAGGAAAACTCTAATCTTCTTAATGATCCTAACATTTATATCAATAACACACATATCTTATTGAAAATTCCTTGAAATAATATTCAACTGAAACTTTAATTTAATTAAGTCCTAGAAGCTAGTTTCTAGGAATTAATTTGGCGATAAATGCACCAAACTGGTTAATTGCGCCAGAATGTATGCTTGCAATTTTATGATGTAACCTACAATTTTTTTTATGCAACCTGATGTGAGCATGGATGAAATTTGTGTGGAGTTTTAGTAATCCTTGATGCTTTTGTAATTCAAATTTAAGTGTTTGAAGTTGTTTGGTTTTGAAAATCAAACTGAAATAATTTGATAAAGTGAAAGTATTTGAAATTATATTTTGTTTTGAAAGATATGGAATTGAAACTTATATTCCTTTTTAATATATAAAATTGAAAAGTTTGAAGTTGAGAGTTCAAATTGAAAAGTTTAAAGTATATCAATTTGAGAATTTTAATATTAGTATGTAAGAAGTGGAAGGTATGGATAGTGATAGATTGAATATGCTTTACATTCTTTTGCAAGTAATGATTTTATGAGCACGACTTTATTAGATTAAAATCATTGTTGCATATAATAATTTGTTCAATTGGAGTATTGTGTAGAATTATTTAACATACATTTAGGTTTAATGTGAATTTTAAAATTTTAGCTTGAGTTTTTCATAAAAATATATGCTTAAAATAGAAACTCAAGTAATTTTATAAAAATGCATTTTATATTCATTATTAATTTAGTATTATTGCTTGGTTTTCTTTGGATCTAGATTTCAATCTGATCCTAAATTAAAATCTGAGTTTTCATAAAAAAATGTATATTATTTAAGTAACTGATTTAGTATTATTCCCCAATTGTGTCAATGGTAGATTGCAGCACACTGATGTATTTTAAGGTAGGCATAATTGACCAGTTAATTAAAATAAGTTTTCATAAAAACATTCTTTATTTTATGCTGCAGATCCAGTTTTATTGTCTGGTTGTTTCCTGCTATGGATTGCATGATATTTAGCTTATATTTGTTTTTTAATATCTTATATTTACAAAATTAGCTTCTATTAATTACATTTTAAACTTTTCATCCCAGCTGTGCAATTGTCTAATCTAAAATCACTGGGTTTATCAAAATTTTATTTAATATATAAAAGTATTCATTTATTAATTCTGAAATTTTATACTTTAATTATTTTTAAATAGATGATATTAAATGCAATTTTCATCAACATATTTTGGTATTATTTTTGCTGCTTTTTTTCCTCATCTCTTTTAATTTAAATTCTCATATAATTTAAAATAGATACTTTTTCAGTTAAATTGCGGTTTAGGTCCCCTTCTCCGCCAACTTGCGAATTTGAAGCGCTTTTTCGGGCATGCTCATTAATTACTCTTTTGTTTTAGCTTTTTCATTGTTCGCTAATTAAGTTTCACTTTAAAATAGCGGTAGAATTTCGCCATGGCATCGGCTTTTTTTAAAATGCACCAAGCAGGGGACCTAAAGCACATTTTCACCACTTTTTCATACATTCATATCTTACAAGATAACAATTTTCTTATTTAGTGTCTGACTACGCGACTTGAAATTGGGAAAAACCCTGATTTTTTACATGGTTGTTATTGCTTTCTTATTTACAGTTAAGCTAAGCAATTTGATATCACAAAAATCCCTGATTTTTTATGGTTGTTATTCTTTTCTGACAATTGATTGGTGCACTTTTTAATTTGCTAATGAAATTCCAATACCTTCATCTACTTCACTTGGAGAAAAAATTTTCACCGATTGGTGAGGCTGCAACTGCAACTTGTTTTTGTGCAACTTACTTTAATGAACAATAAATGATGATTTTTTTCAATAAGATAAGTGTTTTAAAATAAATTTTTATTATGAAATCTATAATTTATTAGAACTATAATAATTCTCATTGAAGAAAATAAATTAAAATGTGATGAAAAAATATGTGTACATAAAGATACCCCAGAGATAATGAAGTATTTACTGTTATTAAATATAGTATAATAAGGGTGTATAATATATATATTTCCTTAGAAAGATATCTTTAAGAAGTTTTAAAAAACACGGATTGGAACAACTTTGATATACCCCCCCCCCAAAAATTGCGCGCCAAATCTGGCACTCCCTACAGACTTTTTAGGGTTCTGTTTCTTATTTTGGTGTAACCAATTTTGGTTTTTTCAGATTTTAGGTTTTTGCTGTTGTTAAATTTAGTATTTTCTAGTATTTTGTACCATTTTCTGAGTTTTTATAAAAGATTTTTAAGTATTTGTATTTAGCGAGAATCCATCTTGGCGAGTAAAAAAGGCGCCAAAAACAGGTGTTATGATTGGTGAGGGAAAAAAAGTCGCCAAATTTCCGATTTGAGGGGTATATCAAAGTAGTTCCACGGATTTAAAATTTAGGGCAGATAATTAAAAAGCCTTAATAGTTACAGCAATTATTTTTACTCAAAGGAAATCGACAATTATTCTCTAATCAGTTAATTATACAAATGTAATGATGTTGTGTCATGTATTTGATAAAATTAAATTCAGATTAGCTTTAGGCTGAACATCAAAATATAAAAATGCTTAGGTTCTTAATAAATAGGAGTACTCAAAATAAAATTATAATGGATGATTACTACAAAAATACTTTTTTTCTCAATAACATTTCACCTTGAATCAATCTGTTTAATTAATTTTTCAAGTAATAATAAAATTTTGATACAAGCATAAGTAATTAAAAACGCGATCATAATAGAAGAATTTCATTAATTTCAGATCGAACTAGAAAACTAACGAATCTATTTAATAAATAGACTCTACATACATTTACTCTTGGCTTTGTTTTCTTTTAACAAGGAATAATTATAATTCACTTTTCAGATGCATCTAACGGAAATTGTCAGCTTGACATTATAACTGATATATTTTCGGATTACACAACCATAAAAGGACTACATTGAAACCAAAATATATAATTGGACATATAATTAAATGAACGGAAATGATAAAGCAAAGTTAATATCAAAATAGAAAATTATAAATAAAAAATATTCATAAAGGTACGTTAGTTTAGAGAAGGTTGTTATTTAATGGAACTATTATTTAAGAACAGCTATTAAAGAACCGTTTAACAAATAACGCGTTCTTGAGAAATTTTGTTATTTTGTTTACATTTTCATTGCTTACATTCCGGTTCCATTTCCGATTGCAATATTAAAAAAAATATTATTACCTCTATAAAGATTTATAATTAACTCCTCCTCTTCAAATGTAAACTTGTAATAACTTGTACTCTCTATATCAACGTGGTATATTTTTCCTGCGGAAATTGAAATTAGCGCTGTCTCGCTTGAACTTGAACTTGTAATCTGAGTGCCAACCCTAAGGTTTCTACTCATTCATCTTGTTTTAGTGCTGTTGGCCTGTGATTTTAAAAGTCATTGATTGAAAGAGAAGGAAAGAAGAAGGAAAGGGGATCATTGCCCCGAAATAATTGCATCGCTACAGAAGTAGGCGGCAATTGGTCTTAGATGGATATCTTCTTTGAAGTTTTCAAATTGAAAGATGCTGTTGAAATTGGCAGTATTGCAGTGAGTTGCTTTTTGATAATACTTATGGTTAATGCTGGCAATGTAATTATGAAGAAGCTTGAGGCAGAGATCATGATGAATAGATTTATTTCTAATGTAGTAAGGGGCGTTAGTAATTCTTCTGAGGATTTTATTTTGAAATACGGTCAGTTTCTTGAGTTCTTTTTCTTTGATAGTGTTCCAGGCAGGAGAAGCATAAGTGAGTATAGGTCTGAGGATTGCTGTGTAGATGAGTCTTTTAGTTTTGATTGTTGCCGGGGAGTGTGGTCCTATTAAGGGTTTTAATTTGTTATAGTATGCATTTGTTTTGGTGATGACTGATTCAACATGATCTTCCCAGTTTAGTTTATGATTTAAAGTGAGTCCAAGATATTTTGCTTTTTTAACAATTGGAACTTCAGTGTTGAAAAGGATTAAGTTGTTGGTGATTTTTTGTCTATTTCTTGCTCTAATAATTAAAAGTTGAGATTTGTGGGCGTTAATTTTGACTTTCCATTTTTGGCACCAGTTTTCTATTGCTCCAGCTTTATTTTGCAGTCTGTCAATGGCAAGATTGACATTTTTGGATTTTGTTATGATTCCAGTATCATCGGCATATAAGGCAGTTAGGCTATTGTAATCAAGTTTATCTATGGGAAAGTCGTAAGTGAATAGTAGCTAGAGGATTGGCCCGAGGATGCTCCCTTGTGGGACTCCAGAATTGATATTTCTAGTTGTAGAGGTGTGATTGTTAATTTTGACTTGAAACTTTCTGTTTGATAAGTAACTTTGTAGGATACTGATTAGATTATTACGAATTTTGGTATCTATTAGTTTGAAGAGTAGACCAGTGTGCCAGACACTGTCAAATGCCTTTGCGACATCAAGCATGAGGAATGTGATGGATTGCTTGTTGCGGATTGATCTGCCCATATAGTCAATGATACGGATAAGTTGCTTAGTGGTTTCTAGGTTTTTTCTGAATCCATATTGTTCATCAGGAAGTTGGTGGAGTGAGTGTTGAAGTCTGTTTAGTATAATTCTTTCAAAAATTTTGCTTATTGTGCTGAGGCCTGTAATTTTGTGGTATAACTGGATCTTTGAGTGGTTTAGGGAAGAGAATAATGATGGCTTTTTTCCATTGAGTTGGAAAGTATTGATTTTGAAGGCAGCTGTTGAAAATGTTTTTAATAATTTCTAGGTAATTTTGAGGGATATTTTTGATCATTTTGTTACTAATATTGTCTTGGCCGGGAGCTTTGCGATTTTTGAGGTTTTTAATGATTTTAACTATTTTTTCAGTGGTGGTTAGGGCAATAGATTCGGCAGGTGCATTGTTTCGGATGAATTTTGTTACAGTTTTTCTAATAAGTTTGTCGGAGTCTTCATCAGGATCTTCATTATTAAGTGAGAATTGGTCTTCAAGGGAATCGGCAAAAACTTCGACTTTGTCCTTGGAATTGAAAACAAGACCTTGCTTGCCATGTAGTGGTCTGTTTATTTGTATATCTCTTTTGAGAGTTTTGGTTAGTTGCCAGGTGGAATTATTGTCAGTGCAGATATTTTCTATTTTGTTATTCCACGATTTTTTTCTGATAGCTTTTGCATAGTTCACGAATTTGTCTGTTTAGTTTATTCATTTCTATTTTAAAGTTAGGATCCTGGGTTTTTTGCCATTTTTTGCGAGTCCAGTTTCTCTGTTTGATGATAATTTTAATTTCTTTTAGTAGAATATGGTGATTAGGTATTGGATTTTCGTGAGTTGTTGCTCGGTTAATGGCATTTTGAAGGTCTTCGTTAAGTTTGTTGATGGAGTTTTCTATTTCATTGCAGTCTGTTGGTGGCGGGTAGTTTTCACTGTTTCTGATGTTATGTTATGGTAGAGATTCCAGTCTATTTTTGAGAATTTCTTTATGGTTTGCAAGGGGGTATTTCCTATTGTTGCTATTACTGGTACATGGTCTGAGGAAAGATCGTTGAGAACGTCTGCTGCTATTGGGATGCTAGTGCTTAAGATGAAAAAATCTAGAATATCGGGCCTATGAAGATTATTTGGTGGGTAGTAAGTAGGGTGAATTGGTGCAGTAACTTTAATGTTAACCTGACTAATTATTTGAATGAGATCTTTTCCATCATTATTGTTGTTTCTACATCCCCAGCTAATATTTTTGCTATTAAAATCTCCTCCTATGACGACTGGAAGATTGTCAGGAAAAAGGTCTTTGATTTGTTTAAGCGTTAGTTTGTGTTGAGGTGCGTTATACAGAGCTGTGAATTTAATTAGAGGGTAATTTTGAGTTTGAATGACTATTGAGATTTCTTCAAATCCTTGATTATTTGTTTTGCTGTATTCTGTTGGAGCTAGAGATCTTTTGGCAATAATTGCGACACCTCCTCCTTTATGGGATTCTCTATTGCAGAGGAAAGTTGAGTAGCTTGCAATTTTAAGGGTGTTTTGTCCATTGAAATGAGTTTCTTGAGGCAGATGTCAATATTATTTTCTGTTATGAAGTCTTTTAGTTCGGTTGATTTTTGTGCAAGGCCATTTGCATTCCAGAGTACAACGATGAATGGTGTAAAACTGTTATTTGTTTTAAACATTATTTGATTTTTGATGTTGGCTTGAGGTGTTACTAATTATTGTTTTGGTAATTTCTATAATTCCAGATTGCTTTATGTAGTTAACTAGGCTTTTTAGTTCTGTCATTATTTGTCGTGCCTCGTTTAAGGTTGTCTTGTTTTCTTCATTAATTTTTTCATGTTTTACTGCTTCTGCGTAACTTTTGCTGATGAAGGTTCTATTTTGGTAAAATTTGTTATTTGTGTTATTATTTGTTGAGATTAATTTTGTTTCTGTTTTTGGATATTTACGGCAGCCTCTGTGATTTGAGGGGTGGTCTCCTCCGCAATTTGCACAAGTAGCTGGGATTTCTTTCAATTTGGTACATTGGTAACTGAGATGCTCACCAGCACACTTTAGACATTTGGGGGAGTGTCGGTATGAAGATTGAACGTGGTTGAAGGATTGACATCTGTAACATTGTGTTACTCCTCATTTTCCTCTGTAGCTTTCGATTTTTACCTTCATGTTGATAACAAAGTTTTTATCATAAATGGTTTTGGAGCGCTTTGTAGGTGGGAGAGTTACAAGAAATAATGGCATTTTAATTATGGTTCCTTCAGATTTTCTTGTGAATTGAGTAATGTTAAGTACTGTGAAGCCATCATTTTGTAGGTCTTCCATAATTTCGGAAATTTCAGTTTCTTCTGGTAGGCTTCTAATTACTATTTTAATGTTTTTGTCAGTTGGGAGAATGTATGTATGGAAATTTATTTTAAGTTCATCAAATTTTGCTCTTATTGTATGATGGGCATTTGAATCTGGTACTTTTAAATTTATTGAATCTCCAGCCATTTTTCCTGAATATCCTATAACTTTTAAATCGTCCAGTAATTGTTTAATTTGCTTCCATTTAATTTTGGGTTCTTTAATAATAGTGGGTAAAATTTTCGGATTTTTAAGCTTGGCCAATTGAAAGGTTTCATTATTATCTTTTTCCATATCTTGTGTTTGATCTTCTTATTCCTCTTGTTCCGAATTTTGGATTGCAAAGTTTTGATATTTTTCACAAATTTCATTTATTATTGGAGTAATATTGAGTTTGTCGCCACTTTTATTTGATTCTGGGTGATTTTTGGACTGTTTAAAGTTAGAATTTTCACTAATATTCGGGTTTACTTCCATATTTTGTTTAGCATTAGATTTGGTAGAAGTGTCTGTTGATAGAGAGTGGCTTGTGACGTCATTTTGATGAGATTTTGATTTTCCATTATTTTCGATGATTTTGACTTTATTTGGTAACGATTCCTTGTTCTTGTCATGATTTTAGAAATTAACAGTTGATATAAGACGCTTTCCTTTTGTTTTTTGCCCATTTTCTTCAATTTTGTCTAAATAAACTTCATTTTGAAGAATTTCGAAATAATTTCCTCTTTTTGAGGTGACGTCTACTATCGGTCTTTTTGAGCTAGAAAAGGTACTTGAAGAATTCGAATTTTTATTTTCTTTGGCTATTTTATTGATTTTACTAGGTTCTTTAGCTGGTTTTTGGATTTGAAATTGTTGAGCGAAGGTCATGAAGATGTTTGCTATTTCATTTCGTTGTTCATCATCAAATTCTGTGGTATTTTTTATGTCGTTCATCAATATGCCAATTTCATCAATTTTATTTCTAAAATTGTCTATGAATGATCTTGTGTGGCTCATTTTACTGGAAGCACTCGCACGAGCAGAGGAAATTCCTTGAGGAGGGATCTTGGTGGGATCATACGAGGATTTGTTGTTTTCCGTGTCCATAATTTCATCTAATTCGTTTCCTTTGTCGTCAATTTAGGCTTAACCGTGTTGTCCAGATTTGTGCAGCTGGATGATGCAGCTAAATCACCCGGTCCTAAATCGCACCTCGAAAAGGGCACACCAGCAGGGTTAACTGTCTCCTTAATTGGGATTTGGCTTTTTACCTCTCCCTGCGGAGAAGGAGAATGCGCTGTCTCGCGGCAAATTGCCAGATATTTCAAACCAGCTCGATATCCAGATTTGTCTCGCGCTCCGCCCATTTTTTGACGTAGGTAAGACATTTGTGACGTCATTTGGCCTCATGTGAATCTCACGAGATCTTCGGCTTGTCTCTCGATACATGTCTCATGCGATCATCTACGAATTTGCGGCCTGCCTAAGATAATGTTTTTCTTTCCTGCTGAACTGATCAAATCGTTCCGTTTTTGGTAACTTCTTAAGTCGTTACTTTATTGTGGAACGTTTCTACGTTTCATTATTTTGGAACTCCCGGAAAGTTAAAGCAGTTTTTGTTATTTTGGAGCTTTTAAAACTTTAAAGCAGTTATCGTTATTACGGAACCACAGACTAAGATAGATATTCTTTGTCTGTGTACGGAACTTAAAAGAAGTTATCGTTGATTTAGTTTCTTTTAATGTCGAGTTTTCAAAATTCTCGGGAGCGCATTTTCCATCTCTCCCTTGGTGGACCATCAACCAGTGTCACCTTCGACTCTGACTCTCTACTGCAGAGAAGAGGGGAAGGAAGTTAATTGTTGAAAAGCGGATGTATGAATAAATAGATTTCACGGTAAAAACGAGAAAAGCATTAGTAAAAATGGGGATTCTTGCCTATACATTTTATGCCAATATTGTGGGGAAATTTTATTCATCTCCCGCTTTTTATTAAATTTCATGGGAATTCTAGTTTTATTTGTGTGAATCTTATGAATTTTAACGAAATTTTTACTAAGCAGAAATATTTTTTACAAACTCGAAATTATACTCAAAGATTAAAGGAAGTGTGAAATATTTTAAATTTAATGTTAAATTTGGAGAGGAAAATTATTAATTTTTCTATAAATTAAAATAAATAAAAAAATGAAGCTTATTCGATTAAATATGAAATATATTTTAAAAATTTGTTGGATTTAAAAATATTTTTTGATATTATTTTTTATTATTTGTTTACAAAGAAATATCATACTTATACTAAAATAACAATTCATATAAATAAGATTTTAATTATTATAAAGAATAATTAGTAGAATTGATTATAATATAATAACATTTTTAACGTAATTATTTTACAGTCTCGAAAATGGATTTCCTGTATTGCAATAAAGGAATTGCATTATGTTTTTGTAAAAGGACATTTATAAATTTTGTATTGATTTAAAAATTATTTTTGTTCTCACTTTCTTCATAGTTTCTTAAGTAATGACCATAATTTTTAAGAAGCATGATAACAGATGTTGCGTTGTATAATTATTTTAAATTAATTGTATAGTAAATTTGTAACTATTGTGTTTATTTATTATTTGAAAATAAAATCACAATAAAATGAATGTTGTATGTTTTGTAGCAGCAAACTCTGAATTTCCATCATTTATCTTTCAAGTTATGTTGAATAATTTATAATTACGACCCAAAAAATTATTGTTCATTAAATGACTTTTTTGTTTTATTGTAATCTAATTTCAATACAAATCTTTAAATATAATTAACCTTACTAATTGCATTTTTAATTTTATATAACTGAAAACTAATTACCAAATATTAAATTCTATATACACAAAAACATTCTAAAATGTCAGTTAGTAATTTTGAATTATATTATTGTGTTTGGATAAAAGGTTGGCTTATTAATAATTGAATATATTTCACAACAGAATTTATAAGAAGCATTATATTAAAGATCCTCATGTTATAACTTTTCTTCATTAAATTTTAGATTCGTAAGAATTACAACCATTTAACAATAAAGTGTAATAAGTTCATGAAAGAGAACTTTTCCATATGTATAAATGTATATACAGAGAGAGATAGAAATCCATATATATATATATATATATATATATATATATATATATATATATATATATATATATATATATATATATATATATATATAAAATTATAACTTAATATTTTTATTTACATAGTAAGATATAGCATATGAAGATTTACATTTTGCAAGTTAATCGTGGACTGAAAATCATTACTTAAATTTGACCCAATGTGCATATTACAATATATTTATTCACTACAAATTTTATTATTTTTCTTTAGTATAGGGGACAGTATTTTTCAAAAACATTTTATTAAAACGTTTTAACTAAGTACTAAAATTGCTAATTGATGAGATAAAAATTGATCATAAAGTATGCAACATCACCATTTCCAAAGTTCAATTTTGCGATAATAATGCTCATAAAAAAGTTATTTTAGACGATATTGTCAATTTTATTCAGAACTATTTGAGAAATATTTGTTTAATTGATTATAATTTTATTCAAAAATGAAGCTACAAAAATGTTTTTATTTCTAAATTGTTTTAAAACCAATATAAAAGGAAATGATAATTAGCTATCTTACAAGTTTCTTGCCTTATCTACATAAAATTTTCCCGTATTCATTTTACTGAATTGCAAATCAAAGCAATGCGAAGAGTCATACTTTAAAGCATATGGGGTGTATCTTATAACTATTTGTACCATTTATCTCAATAATAATAATCACAAAAAAATAAAGATAATTTAATATTTTCTTTCAATTTAATTATATTTTATTCAAACTATAGAATTTTTATTTCACGTTTATTACCTGAAATTATACATAAATATATTTTTAAAATTAATAGAGTATCTGAATTTACAAATGGTAATGCATTTTAATCACCCATATCTTATTTTAAAGAATGAACAAATAATCCCTTTGAGATAAAATTTATCAATTTTGTAGATTTGTGAAATTAATTCCTCACCATTAAAATGTAAAAAACAAAATGTTTGAAAGTTAATACTTTATGCTTATGGAAAACTTTTTACATTCAAAATCTAAAAACTTTTGTTAATTGTATTTTTCGTTCGAAAGAGCTACTTATAACTCACTATGTTTCTTAGAATTGTTTAATCTAAAATTCTACAAGATTTAAATTTCTGAATGACCTAGAAGTTTAATTTTAGAATTGATTATTGATGGGCAAAATCAGAAATTCTTTATTATTAATTATTATGAATTCTTATAAATTAGTTTTCTTTCCGTGCTAAGTTTGTTTGAAAAAACTCATTATTGGTGGTCATTTCTGACACATTTGCATGATATCAATCATCTTGCTTCTACAATGATGACAAATGGGTTGATTTTACGAAACGATTACTGGACCATGGGAAATAAGCGAGACAAAATCCTGCCCTTCCTGTTGAAAATGTAACAATCGATAGAATGGTCTTCAGACTAAAGGAATATGAGTTGGTTGGTTGGGTTTTATGGCGCAAAGTCCAAAAAGGACATGCTGCGCTAAGTCTAAGATTTTATTATTACTATTATTTTATTTATTTCTTTTCCTTTTTTTTTTTCTTTTTTTTTCTTTTTTTTTTTTTAAAAAAAATCCAAACAACAGTGAAAAAGAAGCCCTTTAAAAAACAAAAAATGTTGTATAAAATGTTATTAAAAGCTAATATATATTTAAAATAGTAAGTAAAATAAAAAAACTATAAATTTTATAACCGTATATATACATAAACTATAAATTAAATAAAATTTAAAAATCCTATTGATCTCAAAAAGACAAATAGGTTTATGTGGGGTGGTTCCCCCAACAAATCATTTAAAGTTATAAAATCAGTTTTAAAAAAGTGTAAACGTTGGTTGTTAAAATCATGACACGAAATTAAAATATGATATATTGAATATGGTTCATCCCACGTTTCACACCAAGGATTTAACTCGCTAAGGAACAAATGTCTATGTGTGAAACGTGTGTGTCCGATACGAAGGCGAGTTAATCTAATGTCAGCTCTTCGCAGCGGTAAAACTGATAATGTGGTGAGATATGGAAATATTGTACACAATTTGTTGGTGACCTGCATGCTCCAAAGCTCCTGAAAGAGAGTATAGACTAGCTTTTTCACACCCTTTCTCACATCTAAAAAAGGGACAGATGATTGTACTATAGGTGACCCAGCTTTAGCAGCTGCGTCAGCCTTTTAATTTCCCTCAAGACCTACGTAGCTTGGGATCCAACAAAAGATTATTTCATAACACTTGCCAGCAAGGGAATCCAAAGCTTGGAAAATCTTGGACACAAAAGGATACAGAAAATGTTTAAATTGTCCAACGCTTCTAATAAACTCAAGCTGTTAGTATACACGCAAAATTTATTAGAATTTATAATACCCACGAGCTGAAGTGCTTTATAAATTGCAGTCCCTTCAGCCGTACAGATGGAGCAGGATGCATGAAGGCTGTAACTATAAGATACATTGTTAATAAAAACACCACAGCCGACATGACCTGCTGTTTTCGATCCATCCGTGAATATTGGCGTGTAGGAAGAACACTGACAGCGATGTGATGAATAGAGCTATCGGAAAATTGTGGAACTTGTGTCCGATTTCCTGAAACGAGCAAATGGATTAATAATATTTGTCTGTGGATCATACCAAGGTGGATGTGATAATATGTCCATTTTAACCCCTTAACCGGCTATCCTGAGTTAGTTTGGGCAAAAAATTCTGTGCGTTTACCGGCTATCCCGAGCCCCTTAGTAGGGGCAACTTGCTTCACTGCAATGCTTCAAGTTCAACCCCCAGAATTGATGGATTGCCATGAAATCGCAATTTGGGAACTCACTTACTGAATGGTTACAGTTAATTTAACTAATGCGAGCGTTAATCGAAAGAGCTGAGAGATATTTTTACAAACCATTTTCAGAATACTCTGCTACAAGGAAGCAACAGCTTTATTATTACGTTTTATTTTTCTATATTTATTGTCATTTAGATATTCATAGTTAAAGACTATGTAATTATTGTAATTTATAAGCAATGTATATGAAACTTATTTTCACTTTTTCGATCAAATTAATTTTCAAATTATTAACATTTCGTAGTTTCTGTGTAATATAATTTTTGCTTAGTTGTTAACTTGATAGTGTAAAAATATGTAAATGTGTAACTTCGCAACAAGGTTAAAATATAAATAATCTATATTATTTAATTTGTTCAAAAATAGGAAATTTTAAGAAGTTAGAAATTTTTTATTAAAATTAGAATGGTTAAAATGAGTAATAAATTGAATATTTTTATTTCTTTTTTAACTTTATAAGTGAATTTAATATTTCAAACAATTCTACAATGATTAATTTTTACATAGTTCTTTAAAATTTACATTTTATTAAAATTAGATTATATATTTTGTTCTGCGAATACTTATTCCTTGTGATCTCTCAAGTTTTAATTAATTTCCTATTATTTTAATTCAAAAATGAATAATTTGTTAGTAGAATTATAATTTTAAATGTTTCTATATCTTAATAAATGATCGATAAAAATGGAAAATCTTAGTTTTTAAAAATAGGTTTTTATGTAAATAAGACAATAAAAGTTGCATCACTCTTTGATGAACTAAGAAAAATAGAATTGCAAAAGTAACTTTTCTCTCATACTTGATTTTAAAGTGAATGGTAAAACTTTAAATCTATAAAATTTTAACATTCAAATGTAATTAGTATATTTAAATTTTTCTTCAAAATGAAATTATTTTCCTAGAAAAATAATATTTATGGAATTATTTCATAATAAAAATATACATTTATAAGAAAATGGAAATTAGGGATTGGCATACATTTACTGAAGATATTTACAATTATTATGAATGAAGATATTTGCAAATTCGTGTTTTAATATACTTTCAAGGTTTATTATTTTTTATAATTATAACAACCAATTAAAAATATGAAACGAGAGATATAAACAGTCAAAACATAAATCTTAACATGATAAAATTAATTTTATTTCTATATCATAATATCTCATTAATAATTTTTGTTTGGAATCAATTATTTAGATTTAAAAAGTACTGTTTTAAAACAATATTAATTTTCTAAAATGCACAGAATTTTCACCATTTTTTAGGGGAATTCACTATTTCTTTTTCTGTGAAATGAAGATAATTTGTAAACTATAAATCAAAGTATAAAACTATTTAGACGGCATAATTTAGACTACAAATTCAAATTTTCAAATTTAGATAATATGTAAAGTCCTCTTTTACCGATCCCAATTGCAATTATGTGGACGTTTTATTGCTTATGTGCAGAATTTTTGACAGTAAATAAATTCTTTAAAATAAATCATGTGCATTATATTTTTGGACACTTTCATTTAATCTTTCTTTGAATTTACCACTTGTAATCATTTTCATTTTAAAGCTCTTATTGTTCAGTGAAAGGAAAAAATTTAACGTAGAACGAAGTTGAATATGTGAAAAAATGTGATATTACTTGATATATTCTATTTTAAATATTTAATTATTAGAAAACTATTGTAAATAATAGAGTTAAAGATCCCCCGTTTATATATTTGTTTTTATTCTCCATTTGAAAAACAAATTTTCAAGAGAGACATAAATTTTTTTTAATTTTGTGTAAAACAATCCAAGAAATATTAAAAGATGTATAATAATAATAATATTGATTCTCGTACAGAACGATATTTTTTATATAATTAGAAACATAAATCATTTTTTACTAGAAATTAAATATGAAAAATTTACATTCACAAAATTTTTCACCAAAAATTCAACTGAAAACAATAACATAAAATATACTCTGAAGTCTATTTTTAGTCGATTAAGTTAGTTTTTTATATTTTTTAAATTATTAAGAATATGCAATTTTATCGACATTTTTCAGTTTGTAAATAATAAAGTCGATATCAAAACAACAGAACCATTTCTTTTAACGATTTTGAAAATTATTTGATGATTTTAGAAACAAACTGTTGATTTTGGAAAGTATCTGCAATGAGTAAAAGCAAATAATTAGACAGCAAATTAACTACTTATAACAGCTATTTAAAATCATCACAAGTATAACTATCGGGGAAACTACAAATATAGATTTCTTTTACTTTATTCAAAATAAATTAAATTTCCCGATAATAATTATCAAAATAATTTAAAGTAATAAAAATTATAATAGAGACATGTAGATATTTTTGAGCTGAACATACTAAACTACTAGCACTTTGTGGTTACTTCATCTGACAGCGAATGATGAACTTATTGGCTGTAAGTCATTAAAATGTGATTATTGTGAAGTGGTCTAGGGTAAAGTGGAAATACGTCCCATCAAAATTTAGAGGCTTTTGTATTCTTGACAAGTGCTAAAGGGGGAAAAACTTGAATTGCAGTGAAAGCCAAAACTATGTTGCCACCACGAAGCAAAGATGAAGCACTTTCTTCACCGAACCCCAGACGGTTAAGGGGTTAATGAAACGGACATCACATAGGTCTGACAACAACAAATAAGATTTTGTACGAGTGAGGAAGGGTGGAATGCTAAATGGTCTGGTGTCATAAAGTCTCCCCAAACCAGGAACAGAAGCAAATGAATGCAATGGATGGTGAGGGTCAGACATAATTTTAGCATAGTAACTGAGAGACAGCTGCATTCGTTTTAGGTCTAAAGGCAATTGTTGGCAAATGGTATAAAGATTGTAGACGGGTGATATGTGGAATGCGCCCAAGCATATTCTCAAAGCAGAGTGATGCACAGTGTCCAGTCTGCGTAAAACAGAAGGTCTAGCTGATCCATAAACAACACAACCATAGTCAATTCGAGATAAAATCATTGATTGGTAAATTCGCAGGAGTGACGTGCGATCCGCACCCCAAGATGTTTTTGAAAGCACCTTGAGGATATTGAGCGATCGCTCGCATTTTTTCCGCAGATGTAAAATATGCGGAAGAAAGGTTAACTTTTTGTCAAATGTCACTCCGAGATATTTTATCTCACTAACCGCAGGAATGGGTGTGTTATTAATATAAATTACTGGATCATTATGTAAGCTAGTCTTCCTGCAGAAGTGGACACAGCTACTCTTGCTATGAGAAAGTGTATGGCTATTCTCTGCACACCATGCAGCAAGTTTATTGACAGTTGTTTGTAGTTGTCTCTCAATTAAACGCATGTTTGACCCTTGGCAGGAAATTTGCAGGTCATCAACATAAAGTGTACCATAAACAGGAGGTGAAATTTGTAGAAAGGATAATGCTAATGAAAATACTAAAAATATTAACACTTAAAATAGATCCCTGAGGTACACCCTCAGATTGAATAAAAGTATTGGATGCATTGTCCTATACGAACTTTAAAAACATGGGAGCATAAAAAATTCTGAAGGAATATCAGAAGATTACCCCGAAAGCCAAAATCATATAATGAATGGAGAATTCCATATTTCCATGTACGGTCTTATGCCTTCTCGATGTCAAAGAAAATGGAGACCAGATGGTTCCTTCGCACAAAAGCGTTGCGAATTTGGGTCTCCAAATATGTAATATTATCAAGAGTGGATCTGCCTTTACGGAATCCACTCTGATTAATATGTATACATTTATTTTTTTCCAAGACATATATGAGACGAGCGTTGACCATACGTTCGAGAGTCTTACATAAGCAACTCGTCAGAGCTATTGGTCAATAATGTGATGGTTCTGAAGGATCCTTACCAGGCTTCAGAATTGGAATCACTGTTGCTTCGTTCCACATAGATGAAAATTTATTTTCAGTCCAAATCCTATTGAACAAGAGCAATAAGTTCATTAAGAAATCTGGACTTAAATGTTGAAGCATGTAGTAGCTGATTCCACAGGTCCTGGAGTGGTGTTATGGGCCTGCTTTAATGCTTTCTCAGTTCCAACATCCGAAATTCTCAGTTGTAAGACAAAGCTTGTCCATGGTTGAAACGGATTGATATTCGCTCAGCTTGATTCTTTGTCCTTAAAAATGAAGATTTCTAAGAGTCGAAGGTAGAGACGTTAGGAAATGCTTCACCAAAGACGTTAGCAATGTCCATAGGAGAAGAGTATGTAGCAGCTCCGACCTTTAATATAGGAATTAAAAATTCTCTATAAATACCATTGGCTGCTTTTGCTTTTCTCCATAACTGCTTACTGGATGTGGAAGATGTTATAAGAGATACATAGTGAGACCAGAATTCCTTCTGACTTCAACGACGAGCTCTGCAAGCAATTGCTTTTACTCTTTTAAAGGCAATAAGATTCTCCGTTGTGGAGCACTTCCGAAATAACCCCCATAGCTTCCTTTGTTATTTATAAGTTTCTTGGCACTCAAAGTTCAACTACCATTTGCAACGCCTTTTTAATACAGAAGAACTTTTAGCTATTGCAGTGTCAGCTGCACCTATAATTGTTTCAATGACTTTATATACGGCATCATCGATATTGTCGATCATAACGATTTTATCATCAAAGACTGACAATTGTTCAAATAACATCCAATCTGCCCGACTGTACACGTAAGTAGATTGGCGTTGTTGCATACTACTACCTCCAGTCTGGGAGGTAACGAGCATAAAATAATCGCTATTATGCAGATCATTCCCCCTGAAAAGTTTAACAGTGGCTGAAGTGAAGGAGAGCAAATGGCCAGATCGAGAGCTTGAAATGTTCTTGAGATGATGTGAAAGTATGTTTTCTCGTCGGTATTATCAGACAGAGGCTGTTATTAGAAATAAACTGCTGTATTTGACGACCGCGAGAATTTGTGTTATCACTTCCCCACAAAATATTATTGCCGTTACAGTCACAGAGTATCAGAAATGGTGTAAGCAGCTGATCTACTAATGCGTCAGGTTCTTCTTTGTGGATGATATTATGTGGTGGCAAATATAAACTACAGACTGTTATCAAACATGTTGTATGAATTCTGTCAGCTGCAGCCTGCAGGGTTGTATAAATTGGAGGAACAGTGCCGGGGAAGTCATTAGAGGTTAATATACATGCATCTCTAGACACTGCAAAATCGTTTCCTAAAGCATTGGAACCAACGCATAGAGATGTTATTCGAAGAATTCAGGAAAGTTTCCTGAAGTGCTATACATGTGGGGTTATAGGCAGATGTAATAGTCTTGATGTCATCAAGATGTGAACGCAAATCACGGCAGTTCCAAATAAAGGAAGTTATTTTTTAAAATGAAAAGCTCCTTTTCCAGTTGGTTGGTTGGGTTTTATTGCGAAGGTCCTAAAAGGACAATCTGTGCCAAAATTAAAAATTAGAAATGCAAAACCCAAGCTCAACGTTGAAAAGTTTGAAAGAGAAAAATATTTGCATAAGTTTTAATTAAAAGTACTATGAATAATGAACTGCAAATAATAAGAATTAATTAAAATGAATAAAACCAATTGTCTCCAAAAAGGCAAAAATGTTTCTGTGGGGTGACACTCCCACCAAATCATACATGGTTAAAATATCTGTTTCCAAGAAGATAAAACGATAAAGGCTAAAATCTGGACATGAGATTAAAATATGAAAGACAGTATACGGTTCATCACACGTTTCACACCATGGATTTAATTCACTTAGAAACAAATGTCTGTGTGTGAAATGTGTGTGTCTGATACGAAAACGAATTAATTTAACATCCGCACTTCTAAACGGTAAAACTGATGAATGAATGAGGTATGGAAAGATAGAACGCAATTTGTTTAAGACTTGCATACTCCATAACTCCTGCCAGAGGGAGTTTACAAATCTTTTTACATCCTTTCTCACGTCGAAAAGAAAGACAGATGAATGGAGTAAAGACAATGCAGCTTAAACGGCGGCATCTGCCTTTTCATTTCCCTCTAGACCTATATGACCTGAGATCCAACAGAAAATGATTTCATAACCCTTGCCAGCAAGGGAATCCAATGCTACAAAAATCTTGGACACAACAGGATGACAATTATTAGAGTTATTCAACGTTTCTAAAACAAATGAATGAAGTATATACGATGCAAGATGGTCTAGATCAGTGTTTCTCAACCACCGGTCCGGCGCACCGGTACCGGTCCGCAAGAAAGATTTACCGGTCCGCGAAATATCCATGTTTTATAGGCCAACCACCGATACAGTACCTACATTACAATAATAATAGTTTACTAGTTTAAAATATCATGTAATCTTTGATGAAAAATGCAACAAACTGGCAACTTTGTACCTAATCGCGTTACATAAATTGCCGTACCACCAGCGTTGCCAGTCTATTATAATTATAATAAATCTATTATTATTCAGCAGTCCTTTTACGTTGTCACGTTACTCACCAAATCTGTTACTATTTTGAGTTTTTATGAAATTTACAAAATTACCCTTTACCTAAATTAAAAAAAACAAACTGCCGATACCTCGACACTCTTTTTTACTATTCTATGAAATCTATTGCATTTTGAACTGTCGACTTATTCCTTTTAATCAAATTGTTTAGGCAACACTGCTTAGAACACCAGTTAGGGTGCGCCTGTCTGCCTTGCGTATCCCTTGAACGCTGATTACTTGAACGCTGACTATCGCAGTATCTCAGTGTTCAAGGCGTCTGGCGTCTTGATTACGTTTTGTTTTTGATTTTGTTTATTCTGCACACTTGGGAAATTCTTGAAAACTATTTATCAGCGTATGTTCTTAATAACTTCTGAATTTAATATTATGCTATAACTACTATTTCTGTAACTTTAGGTTTATAAAATCAATAACCAGAATGAGTAAGAAGGAAACGAAACGCACATTACTAAATTTTGTGCAAAGAAAGGATTTTCAAAAACCAAGTGCGTCGCTCGCCCCTTCGAATACAGAAGAAAGTGAATATAGTCCACAATCTTCCAAAAAAAAAAAAAAAAAAAGAAAAAGCTTTGTAAGGCACTACATCGCAGATTATTTGAAGTATGGTTTTGTCCTCTGGCCTCAATCAGAAGAAAATTGTCCAAAACCTGAATGTGTTGTTTTTAGAGATGTTCTCTCCAATAAAAGCATGAAACCTTCCAAGCTCATGCGGCATTTACAAACGAAGCACCCACAACTGGAAAGCAAACCCCTGGACTTTTTCAGGAGAAAAAGTTTGGAGATGAAAATTCAAAAGGATGCTTTTAAAAAATGTTTCTCGGTTGATAAATCGCTTTTAAAAGCATCGTATCTAGTTGCTCTGCGTATTGCCAAATCTAAAAAACCATACTCAGGTGCTGAAGATCTTGTCAAACCATGTTTGATAGACGTGTGTTCTGAAGTGTTGGGCCAATCTGCTGCAGATAAAATGAAAGCTTTGCCTCTGTCCAATGATACTATTGGACGAAGAATATGTGAGTTATCGTACGACATAGAAAGTCAACTACTCCAAGATATACGTAAATCGAAATGGTTTGCTGTCCAAATGGATGAATCAATTGACGTCTCAAATAATGCCATATTATTATGTTATGTTCGTTACGTTGATTATGCAACCAATGATATTAGAGAAGGATTGATGTGCTGTATCGAGCTATCATCCCAAACAACAAGTGCTGAAATACTTAAGGCAGTTAATAATTACATTGAAACTAACTCCATTGACTGGAAAAAATACATCGGTTTGTGTACTGATGGTGCTGCTGCTATGACTGGAAGACATACAGGTGTTGCAAAGAGAATAACAAACGTAGCATCAGAAGGATTAGTAGTCACACACTGCTTTATTCATCGCGAACATTTAGCAGCAAAGAAGTTGTCCCCACAACTGAATGACATTCTTCTGGAATCGGTAAAAATTGTAAACTTTATCAGAAGTAACGCCCTTAATTCAAGATTATTTACAACTTTATGTCAAGAAATGGAATCAGATCATGTACAACTATTGTTACACGTCGAAGTACGCTGACTATCCAGAGGAAAAGTCCTTAAGTTTGTTGTATGAATTAAGAAATGAAGTACAATTGTTTTTAAATCAAAAGGGCAGACATTCTTGAGCAGACATTTTCAGACCAAAGAATGGGTAGACTTGCTTTCGTACAGTGGTGTTGTGCTAATTTTTTTTTTTTACCGGAACGCGTATATATAATTATAAAGACAGGGCCGATCCAGGGTAGGCGGCGGCTCTGTGCCGTCTCATATCCCAAATTTAACGACGGGGTAGGGGTGATTTTCCATGATAATCCTGGTGACGACGGTTTTTTTTTAGGTCTCATGTCCCAAATTTGACGACAGGGGGGGTAGATTTCCCCCAATTTTCACCTGTCGCCAGGCTCGGTACTGTATATAGCATAAAAAGGAAAGGAAACGAAAATCATCACGAAACCCATTTTGTGTATATGTATATATTATTATATATATATTCATTACAATAATAGGAACGTTTAATAAAAATTAGTTAACAAATTATAAAATACGCATAGTAGATACTCAAACAATATTGCATAAATATTATTAACAATGCATGAAAACACTAATGGTTTTTATAAAATATTTCAAATAGGATTATGTTCAGGATCTTGTGGTTGAATTTTCCTTGTTTTGTTGTCATCAGCTGAACAATGAGACCTTAACCAAGTTTTTACATAATCATCTGGTTTAAATAATTATTATGGTGGGTCATTCATTTTTATAAATAAAAGATTTGCTAGATTTTCAATTAATATTCCATTTCTTTGTTCATTTGAAATAATATTCATATTACTGAAACCGCGCTCACACTCTGCCGAACTGCAAGGTACAACATTTATGTATCGAATTAAGATTTCTACATCTTCAGGAATTACTTTGCCTCCAGTATCAATATAATCTCTAAACGTATTGATACATCGCATCGGTGATGTTAAATTAAATCTGGTACATAATGACTGGATTTCATTTTCTCCATAGCCAATTTCAATATTTGCTGGCCACTCCGTTGGATCTAGTACTCGAAATTCACTTATCAAATCATTCTCTGTATGTAGTCTTCTAGTCATATTATTAATGAGACTTACAAGGAATTGATTTCTGTTAACAATAGTAATTTTTTAGTTAGTTAATAGTTTTGAAATAAATATCCCAAATTTATTAAGTTTTATATCGTGCCTATTGAGATAATTTTATATTTCAAATGCGAGACACCAAACTCTAAATATTTAATAAAAACGTCAACGCTTTAGCCACATAGTTCTCAAGCAATCACAGAAACGGGAGATACCCACTCAGATGTATTGCGCATGCGTGAGATCTTCCTGCCATCGCTTCAGTTTTCAGTATGTGGTACTTTTCAACAAGTCTCTCGCGAGCAGCAACGCGGCCGGGAAGCGATAGGTGCACGTTGGAGGCATGCTGCGTCAATGTGCGACCTGCCTAACACTTTTTAATCGACATTTTGACTTAGGTAGCGTGCATAGAATATTTTGCTAACCGTAGTACTTATTAATCTTATTATTACATTGTATTGGATCGGGTTTGGTTCAAACCCTTGTTTATAATAATACATATAAAAATTCGTCAAAAATTAGAAAAAAAAAAAAAAATCAGCAATTCTTTTTAATTTTTTTTTTCAATACGTCAGCCAATTCTCGTTATCAAAAATCATCTTTAGTTCCGGAACGCGTTCCTGTCCAAAAAGGAAGTACCGGAACGACGTTCCGGAGCGTTCCGGCTCGACAACACCACTGCTTTCGTACCTATCAGACATATTTTCACTGGTAAATGAACTAAATTTAAGTCTTCAAGGTAAAACTAATACCGTTTTCAACTTCTACAATAAGATTGATGCTTTCAAAAAGAAATTGAAACTCCGGTATAAACGTGCGAAAGAAAACACTTTTGATATGTTTGCTTCTTTCTTTGATTACATTAATACTAATGACATGGATCAGAAGAGCGTTATCAGCGTTATTTTGGAGCATTTAAAAAAACTATCAATAGCTTTTGATCAGTATTATAACCCCAGAAGAAGATGTACGTTCAGGTAATCTGTGGATAATCAATCCATTTATTGATAATTATGATAACAATCTCACTACAGTCCAGGAAACAGAACTTATTGAACTGTCTTCAGATCTAGGACTTAAATCACAGTTCAATTCAATAAATATATATCAATTCTGGATAAAGACTGTAACAGAATACCCCAATCTTCATGCAAAGGCGTTGAAGATTTTATTGCCTTTTTCCTCAACTTATTTGTGTGAAATTACTTTTTCGACTATGACTGTTATTAAGATGAAACATAGAAATCGACTTGCTCTTGCGCCTGCTTTACGTATTGCTGTAACTGATTTAAAGCCTAGGATTGACAGTTTTGTCAGCAACAAAGACCAGCAGCAATCTCATTAATTTTAGTTTTAATATGTCCTTTATTTTGGTAAATTATTTTTTTGCTTATTTGTTATCTACTTACGTTGTTCACATTTCGATTCATTGTTGTTTTGCCTAATATATCAATTAAAAAAATAAATATATCATTTACGTTGGAATTTTCTTGGAGTTTTAATTAAGTTTTGGTGCTTTTATTCTTGATGCAATATTATAAGTGAACAAAATAAAATAAACAAAATGCTTTAAAAATTATGTATGTCTTCATGATTTATCTTTGTGAAAAATTGTGCAATGGGTCGAATTATTAATATTACCGGTCCGCGCGAACGTGCCGAAATATTTTACCGGTCCTTGGAGTAAATTCAGTTGAGAAACACATATCTAAATAAAATAAATTAATATTGCATTTTACTAAATACTTTAAAAGATCATTTTTAGATTTCATAGACCACTTTTGAACAATGGTTAATTTAAAATGAACCATAACTTTCTTTTCACTCAATTTTTATCACCTAATAATTTCTTCTTGTACATCTACATTTGAAAACGTGGTGCGATTGTTTCTATGTGCAATTCTGATTAATATCCTAATATTTAGTAAAAACCCATAATAATAGCTAAACTAAGCTATATTTTGCAACTGTAAATTTCATGTGTATCGTTAAAATTAATTTAAGAAAGTTCTCAAACGAAAAAAAAATTTTATACTGTATGATTTTTTTAATATAGCTCAGTTAAACTTAAGGCTTGTGTGAATGTTATTTTTGATTTCTTACGTACTTAAATTTCTTAAGGAATCTACTTTGGTTCGGATTTGAGGACACTTCCCTTCACACTGAAACCTCAATGTTCGTAAATTTTTGAAAACGACTTGTTTATGGAAACCAAAACTTTTTTACACATTCTATTTAAGTACAATAATTCAGTTTTTTGATTGAAATAGGCATAATATTATATATAATATAATATATAATTGTATAAATTCCATTTGCCCTTTAAAATATATCACTGTACCTAGTTGTGAAATAATGAATGCATCCAAAGTGGATATAATAAATCAAATATGCACTTTGGAAACTTTTCCTTAATAAATCCGAATATTTTAAAGATAATTAAGGTATAAATTCCCATAAAATTGGGCGGCGTCACCCTCCTGAAGCTCTTCCGAATGTAATGACGCGAAGTCATACCTACTTCCGAATGCGAAGGAAATGCCTCTCGCTACGATTCGCTTTTGCTATTTTTATCCCCGATGCATAACATCGATCTGTGCATTACCATCGACCCACCTGTTGTCCACTCCCTCCCGCACCTGTTGCCATTCCTCCCACGCCGAGAAATGCCTCTGGAAACATTTCCGAGTTTCCCACTATCTCTCAGAAGAGATCTGCTCATCGATCTCGGGTTTCTTTTGTTTTTTCTCCAGATTTGAAAGCACGAGACGTCATCGTTACGTCACGTACAGTTTATTATCTCTTTTGGTTTTCCCGCCGAATGAAAGGTTTCATTTGTTTTACTAAAAGATGGCAGGAAGAGAATCCATAATATCTTAAACCTTAGAAGAGTATAAAGGAATTCATCTTTTCTACACTTGTTTATACAAATCATATGAAATAAAAAAAAATAATAAATAAATAAATAAATAAACAAACAATAAAACGAAATTACCTTCCACTTTTTTAACGGACGCTAATTCATCCAAAACAAAAGTAAAAATGTAAATATTCCCAATGATTGCTAAGGTTTTCAAGAAAAGATTCGTAGCATGTAACAAAACGAATTAACTATACGAACACACCATGGCCAAGTTATTGCAGTAACATGGTCTCTACAGATTAGTAAAAGCCTTTGTTCTTTAAAAGCAACCCAAAACCCTTTTGATCAAGAAGTAGAAGGTGCTTTCAGGGAACGATTCCTTGATGGATTTTCAATAATGACCCCATGGCCTAGTAGTAGAACTTTTTTCAGAGCCTGAGGCTCTATACCAGCCATAGCAATGTTATGTTGGGCTTCAGCAGTGGTGTTGTGCTAATTTTTTTTTTACCGGAACGCGTACATATTTATGACAGAATATTTATAACGGAACGCGTATATATAATTATATAGACAGGGCCGATCCTGGGTAGGCGGCCGCTCTGTGCGGTCTCATGTCCCAAATTTAACGACGGGGGTAGGGGGGGGTGATTTTCCATGATAATCCTAACGGCTGCGGGTTTTTTTTCTTTTTCTTTTTTCTTTTTAAGGTCTCATGTCCCAAATTTGACGACGAAGGGGAGATTTCGCCAAATTTTCGCCTGTCGCCAGGATCGGCCTATATATAGCATAAGAAGGAAAGGAAACGAAAATCATTACGACACCCATTTTGTGTATACGTATATATATGTTTATTACAATAGGAACGTTTAATAAAAATTAGTTAACAAATTATAAAATACGCATAGTATATAGATACTCAAACAATATTGCATAAATATTTTTAGCAATACATGAAAACACTAATGGTTTTTATAAAATATTCCAAATAGGATTATGTTCAGGATTTTGTGGATGAATTTTCCTTGTTTTGTTGTCATCCGCTGAACGATGAGACCTTAACCAAGTTTTTACATAATCTGGTTGGAGGCATGCTGCCTCAATGTGCCTAACACTTTTTAATCTACACTTTGACTTAGGTAGCGTGCATAGAATATTTTGCTAACATTAGTATTTATTAATCTTATTATTACATTGTATTGGTTCGGGTTCAGTTCAAACCCTTGTTTATAATAATACATTTAAAAATTCGTCAAAAATTAGAAAAAAAAAATCAGCAATTCTTTTAATTTTTTTTTCAATACGTCAGCCAATTTTCGTTATCAGAAATCATCTTTAGTTTCGGAACGCGTTCTGGTCCAAAAAGGAAGTACCGGAACGACGCTCCGGAGCGTTCCGGCTCGACAACACCACTGGGCTTCAGTAGGAGAAGGTATTTTGAGTTTGTTGCTATATCCTCCTGAATGAATAAAAAGTATATTAAAATGACTGAAAACTACCATGAGCCCTTACGCTTACCTTGAATTCAAAATGAGCGGACTTGATATGAAATCATGGCAAATGATAGTCACTTAGCAATAAACTAATTGATCGCAAACTATTTAGATCAGAAAATTTCAGATTTGTTTCTTCTGTCCATCCAAGGAAGGATCTTCTTTCAACTATTCTGAGTGTTATCATCCATTTACAGAAGAAATGTTGCTTCTATAAATGTATAAAAGAAAATATTTCTTGACAAAAATTAAGAAATAACAAATATTAGTGTTTTCATGTAAATAGTTGTTTGAAAAAAAATATTAAAAATCAATTTCATCAATTTTAACTTCTTGTTTTAACATATACATTTTCTACTTAAAAAAATGTGTCTGTTAAAATTTTCCATAAACTTATGCGCTTCCCTTATTTTGCTTAGTTTAATTGTTATTTATTACTAAACAATGAGGCTTTCTGATCGCAAGGAACACCTTTTTAATCATGTAAAAAAGGGGAAAAAAACTCCGCTTTTTATGGAAATTGCAAACTGAGAATGCTCTATTTTTGATTCAATATTTTTTAAGTAAAAACGTAAGAAAATAAAAATAATGGAATTATATATAAATGCCTATTAGCTCACATTTAAGCTTTTTATTCACTTGGAAAATAATTTACTGTATTTATACAACTTGCTGAATGTACCCTCTTTTTTGCGTTCCACTTAAAATCATTCCCATTTGATTAAAAATGAATATAAGTGACTAACCGAATGCTTATTTACTTTATAGATTTTACTAAAAGAAAGGGGTATTTTGGAGAGATTCAGAGTGTTTGAACACTGTTTTATATATTTAAAGGAAAAAAAAAAAAACAATACTTTCACAAGAGATTTCTTCATCAACATAAGAAAATAAAAAAAAATATCCAAAAACTAAAAAGTCCCTCTTCACTAAGTAGATAAATACTGAAGTCATTTCTCTTTTAACGCATAAAATCCTATTTTAAGATTTAATCTGATTTTGAACTGAAAATCTAAAACTTCAAGTTAATGCAATAAAAGCAGAATCACGGTACACTTATCCAGATCTTTTTTTTTTTTTTTTTTTTTTTTTTTTTTTTTTTTTTTTTTTTTATACAGCATACCAAAGTTTAAAAAATAAAAACCAAGACTTGTGAGAAAATCACTTATGACTGATGTTATAGTTTAAACCTAAAAATTTCTAGTTCAACATATAAAATTAATAAAATATATAAAAAGTTCAATATATGCAGTTTATTACATAAAAATCCACACATTGCAGAATAGTTTAATTCATAAAATCTTTAAATGATGCTTTTATCACAAAATAAAGTTTTCAGTACAGGTTAACTGAAGGAAGATTGAATAAGGTGTGTGCTTCTATAAATGAATAAAATGTCCATGGTTGAAACGAATTGGTGTTAATTCAGCACGACTCTTAATCCTTAAAAACGAATGACTGTAAGAGTCAGTACTTGAGACACAAGCAAAAGTTTCACCAAGAACATTAGCAATATCCTTCGGAGAAGAGTGTATTGCAGCTCCGGTTTTTAACACAGGAATAGAAAATTCCTTATAAATACCACATACATTGACTGCTTTCACTTTTCTCCATAACTGCTTGCTGGATGGAGAAGATGTTAATGAAGAAACATAGCGAGACCAGGATTCCATCTGACTTCGACGACGAGCTCTGCGAGCAATTGCTTTTGCTCTTTTAAAGGCAATATGATTCTCCCTTGTGGAGTACTTCCGAATTAATCCCCATAGATTCCTTGGTTTTTATAAGTTTCTTGGAGCTCAAAGTTCCACCACGGTTTGCAATTAGAAGTACATTTAGGTATTGCTGCATCAGCTGCAATTATAATTGTTTCAGTGACTTTGTGAACAGCATTATCAAAATCCTCGATCATAACCATTTTATCATCAACGTCTGCCAATCGTGTAAATAACGTCCAATCTGCCCAACTGTACACGTAAGAAGGTACACGTTGCTGCACACTACGTCTGGGAGATGACAAGAGGAAAATGATCGATGTTGTGCAGATCATTTCTGATTGTTAAGTTAAACAATGGCAGAAGTGAGGGAGAACAAATGGCGAGATCGAGAGAATAAAATGTTCTTGTGGGTATTGGGAAATATGTCTTCTCGTCGGCATTGATCAGACAGAGTCAATCGTCAGATATAAATTACTCTATCTGATTACCACGAGAATTAGTATCATCACTTCCCCACAGAGAATTATGTACGTTAAAATCACCTACTAAGAAAAATGGTTTAGGCAGCTGATCAACTAATGTATCAAATTCTTCTTGGTGGATGACATCATGTGGTGGCAAATATATATTACAGACTGTAATCAAGCAAGTTGTGTGGATTCTTACAGATACAGTTTGTAGAAAAGTAGTATTAATTTTATGAGCAATGCTGGGGAAGTTATTTGATGTTAATATACAAACCGCTCCAGACACTGCCCTATCGTCACCACTGTCTTTTCTGAAACATTGAAACCCACACATAGAGATGTTATTCGTAGACTTCAGGAAAGTTTCCTGAAGTGCTATACATGCTGGGTTATAATCTGACATTAAAGACTTGATGTTATCAAGATGGAAACGCAAACCATGGCAGTTCCAACAAACAAAGTAAGTTACTGTTTAACTAACTTGAAAAGCTCCTCTCCCGGAGCTGGAGGGCATGTCATCTGACATCTCCTCGAACGATATGTCATCGTTCGAGGGATGAAGGGATACCATGTCAGCTTCCAGGGACAAGGCTTTACGGGTGGATAAGGAGAAATTATAAAGGCTCTCCTTAGATGATTTTAGTTTATGAGCCTTCAGGGCTTTTGATTTAGCTCGTGAAGCTTTTCTTTTAACTGTGGTCAAAAAAGAGGTTTTCGTTTTAGGAATCAGGTTTTGGGGTAATGTTGGAGAGGTAATTTTAGAATCAGTTTATGTGCTACTGGATTTATATATTTTCTTGTCAGTTGTTACATAACTAACTCCAGCTGGGGGACTTCACGAAGTGACAATTTTTCTGGCATCAGGATAGGATATCTTTTGGTTGATCTTAACCGTGGATATTTCTTTTTCCAGTATCCAGTGTGGTCAACTTCGAGAGTAGGATGGGTGGTCACCATGGTAGTTGACATACCATTCCTTCGCATTGCAGTTCAAGTTATCATAATCAACCACTGCCCATCGAGCGCAGGTGAATTCACCGCTGCAGGGACTCTTCGAGTGTCCAAAACGCTGGCACTGAAAACATCTCAGTGGGTTTGGAATCTATGGCCTGACGGGTAGATTCATTTATGCTGCTTTGACATATTTTGGAAGGTCTGGGGTGGCAAATGTCAGAATGAGATGTTTGGTATCAATTAATTTCCCATCTTTTCTGACTTGAATGCGTTTGACACTACAGACCTTTTGATCAAGCAGATTTTCTAGAATCTCTGCCGTCGACGTGTTCAATAAATGCCTTGCTGAGATGACGCCACGTGAAAAATTAAGATTACCGTGAGGCACAACTGTCACTTCTGAATTAGCCAAATATTGCATATTTGCAATAATGGCTGCTTGAGTATCTGATGCAACCTCCACCAGAGAACATTTTCTGAGCATTATTCACCTCTCCAACTGCTGCCGATTTACGCTTTGAAATAAGAAAAGGAGAAACACATGAAAAAGTGTTCTCCTTTCTTTTAATGACATAAAATTTTGCCAATGCTTTATTCAAAAGTTCCTCCGGTATTAGATAAGAAAAGTTTGTGGAATCCATGTAAAATATTAAAATTTCAGGACCTGATTGCACCACCCGCCACCGAGTCCGACAAGGGGATGCAGACCAGCTGCACCAGTGCTAGCCAAGTCCTATACGCTCACAGTACATCCCTTTGATGGCCTCCACCCATAACGAGTCATTCAGCAGTTGTACAGATCGCTTGATCCATAAAGCCGATTGATGTGCTGAGGACCACAACACACCTCCCGTTCACTGGGTCAGATCTCTGGGGTACCTCGGGATTGTGACACCCGTGTTTACTTAAAGAAAGTAAACCTCCTGAGGGGGTATTGATCAGACAGAGGCAATTATCAGAAATAAATTGCTCTATCAGACGACCCTGGGAATTAGTATCATCATCACTTCCCCACAGAGATATATGTCCGTTAAAGTCACATAGTAACAGAAAACGCTTAGGCAGCTGATCAACTAATGTATCAAGTTCTTCTTGGTGGATGACATCATGTAGTGGCAAATATAAACTAGACTGTAATCAAGCAAGTTGTGTAAAAATCCCACAGCTACAGCGTGTAGTGTTTAAAGGATGTACAGTGATGGATGTTAATATACAATTAACTCCAGACACTGCACCATCGTCACCACTGTCTTTACGAAATTATTTAAACCCACGCAGAGTATTGTTATTTTTAGACTTCAAGAAAGTTTCTTGAAGTTCTATACATGTGGGGTTAAAGAGGCTGACGTTAGATACTTGATATCATTAAGATGTGATCTCAAACCATGGCAGTTCCAAGAAAAAAGTAAGTTATTGATTAATTTGTAAAGCTCCTCTCCCGAAGCTGGAGGGCATGTTATCTGACATTTCCTCGAACAATATTTCATCGTCCGAAGGATGAAGAGAAACTAAGTCAGTTCCAGAGATAAGGATTTACGGGTGGATAAGGAGGACTCACAAAGGCCCTTCTTGTTTGGTTGGTTTGGTTTTCTGGCGCAAGTTCCTAAAAAGGAAAAGCTGAACCAAAACAAAGGTCCTCCTCAGAAGGTTTTAGTTTGTTAGCCTTTATGGCTTAACCGTGGCTATCCCTTTTTCTATTATCCAGTGAGGACAGCTTCGAAAGTAGGATGGGAAGTCACCATGGTGGTTGACACACCTCTCCTTTGTTTCGCAGTTCAAATTATCGTGGTCAACTACCACGCGTCGAGTGCAAGTGAGTTTGCCCCTGCAAGTGCTCTTCGAATATCCGAAACACTGGCACTGAAAACATCGCAGTGAGTTTAGAATGTATGGCCTGATGGGTAGGTTTATATAAGCTGCTTTGATACATTGTAGAAGGTCAGAATTAGATGTTTGGCTTCAATTAACTTCCCAACCATTCTGACTTGAATGCGTTTAACACCACAGACCTTTTCATCTTGCAGATTTGCTTGAATCTCCACCGTCGACGTGCTTAACAAATGTCTAATGGAGATGACGCCAAGGGAGAAATTAAGATTACCATGAGGCACAACAGTCACTTTTAAATTAGCTAAATAGTTCATATTTGCAATAGTGGCTGCTTGAGTATCTGATACAACTAGCACCCGTAGATCACCAAAGCGCATTTTCTGTATATTTTTCACTTCTCCAACTGCTGCCGATATACCTTTTGAAATAAAAAAATTAGAAACATATGAAAGAGTGTTCTCTTTTCTTTTAATGACATAAAATTTTGCCAATTTCAATATTTGATCTCGTTGGAGATAACAAAAGTTTGTGAAATCCATGTAAAATATTAAAATTTCAGGGCCACCACCGAGTCCAACAAGGGAACACAGACCAGCTGCTCTAGTGCTAGCCGAGTCCTATACGTTCACAGTACATCCCTGTGTTTGCCTCCACCATTAACGAGTCATCCAGAAGATGTACCGATCGTTTGGTCCATGAAGTCGATTGATGTGCTGACGACCACAACACACGTCCTTTTTACCTGAAGCAGAAGCCAAAGTCATGTGTTGGTCTCTGGGGGCCTCAATTACCTTTTTTTCCAGGGACATGGGTCTGCAGGTACGGCAAACACGTCGGTGATTTAGTTCCCACGAGAAGGTAATTGCAACAGAGCGAGGACAGCTGCTCAAGGGGAGTCCTCAACCTCATCACACACACACACACACACACACACACACACACACACACACACACACACCCACACACACACACACACACACACACACACACACACACACACACAGGTTGGTCTAAGCCGGAAAACGAGGACTATGTGAATACACCGGCAACCGAGGACCCAAATTATGTACTAAACTTACAGGAATATTTTTACGAAATTTATTATTATGGTTTAAAATATGATTTTAATAATCGTGCGATATAAATTATTTAATTTTTTTTATTTTTTCAAATATGTGTTTTCGCAAGGTAAGCGAGGACCTCATATACACACCGGCAACCGAGGACATCTCATACACACCGGCAACCGAGGTCCTCTCATACACACCGGCAACCGAGGTCCTCATATACATACCAGCAACCGAGGACGTCTTATACACACTGGCAACCGAGGACCTCTCATACACACCTGCAACCGAGGTCTGCTTATACTCATTTACATGCGTGAATTTCATATATATATATATATATATATATATATATATACCAGGAAACAAGGATCTCATATACACACTAGCTAACGAGGAAATTAAATATATGCTTCTGAATATGAATGCTATATAGAAATATATATTTTACGTAGTATTTTAAATATGTTTATTTTACTGCATTAACATGAGCGTATATATCTCTTAAAATATTTTTAATTTATGAAAAACACTTCTCATTAAGTAAACGTTATAATCTTTCAAATAAAAAATAATATATTACTACACATAATGCCAAAGTAAATATTTATCTGTCGTGTATAAAAGATGTGGATACGATATGATTGAATTTAATATTTTCTACATTCAAAAATATTTTCAAACAAAATTTTGATGAAAGTGCCGGTTAAAAATATAGTGTAGAAAAGTGATTGATTATACATAAAAAAAATTTGGAAGATAATAAATATTTTAAATATAAATAAACAAATATTTTATTTAAATATTTAGTTTCAATATGTTTGATTCAATTTACTAGCATTTTTTGAATAAAAAAATAGATTAAATCAGATATTTGTAATAATTATCTCCTGAAAATGAATTGATTTCTAAAGTTAGATTTTAAAAATCTTGGTATCTAATGATATAAAAAAAAAATAGATGAGCTAAAACAAATGCAGAAAAAATTAAAATATGATGAATGAAAATAGTAAGACAATAATATATATATATAAAGACAACTTGAGGAGCAATAATCAAAGACAAAAAAAAGAGGCAAGAGAACTATAGAATTCAATACACATAAGACAATAATAACAAAAAACTATGCAATATAAGTAGGAGAAAGGCATTGGTACCACGTCTTAATCAGGAGGGTGATTGTAAATTATGCTAATAAACAAACTTTTCTGATATGCACGAAGGACAAATGTCTAAAAATCCTCATGCCGAAAAGTGTCTGTATTAAATGAAACGTTTATAAAATAAGTAGAATCACTAATCAATGGAATAAAAATGTAAGCAAAGCAATACATTGAAAAAATATATAGGTGTGTTAGCAAATCAAACCCCATCCATTAAATTCAGAAAAATAAGGTTGCAAATTGTAATTTGAAAAATTATTAGTTAAATTTAAAAAAGTTAAAGTGGGTCGTAAATTAAGATGGTATAATAAAAGAGAAAGGTGTTTTCGGGATTCTTGTAGGAACTTCAATGCTTTGGTGGCCCATCTGTTGTTATATGAAATACGCATTACTTCAATCTTTCATGCAATTCCCTACTTCCTACATATTTTAAAGTAAAATTAGCAGGAAAATTATTAGATTTAAGTTCATTAATTAATCTTTTAATTTGGTTTCTGGTGAATTTAAGATTATTTGCAAATATTGTATATTCGTTTTGATTCATTAAATACTACATTTGAGGTAAATTTTTAAAGAAATGTTAGAATTCCAGAAGATGAATTTATAATCTTTAAAATCTAAAAATAACTGGTTTTATCAAAAATATCTATATAAATAGTATTTCCAATATTAATGAATAAATCTAAAAATTCAGTGTTATTGTTACAAACATTGGTTTTAATTAGCGAAAGCTCTTTTGGATAAATTGAATTTGAAATATCACTAAAATTTGCATCATTAAAATAACAAAGTCATCTGGATATTTAAACGCAAAAAAATGTCGAAAAATAAAACTGTTACTTATGTAGCGTAAACCGGTCGGCACCTGTGAACCAAGTCACGGAAGTGAGTAGTAGCATTATTCATGCGTCACACCAGTACAAACCCGTTTATATGGTGGACCACATTCATCCATTAGCTTAGAAGAAAGGGCAAGTAAACAGAGAGAAAAGAAACGTCGATGCCTAAACCGGGATTTCAACTCGGAACCAACAGCCTAATGAAAATGTGAAAATATAATGCATCATTTGATTTTTTAATGGGTATACTTGTATAAAGATCATTGAAATCAAAGGAACGGATATTATAAAAAAAATTATTTGACAGAAAGTCTCACACCAGTCTATTATTATCTACAATCCAAGTAGCCTTAGATTTAACAATATGTTCCAGAATTATATAAATATTTGGCAAAAGATATACCTGGTTTATTCATATATGATTTTGTACCACAAGTAATATATCTGAATTTAATGGGAATTTATGAAATTAAGACATTACTGTTAAATAAGGAAATTGCAATTTATAACTTTTTATATTTAAAAGTTTATAAAAACCCAGAAATATTTTTATTAATTATACTATATCTGTAGAATTTAAGAGTTTGTAGGTATTAGAATTTAACAGTTTCTTTATATCAATCAAATCTAAATAATTTTTTTTACGGAAAAGTGCGTAGATATTAGAAATTTTATCAACAGGTGAAATCATAAAGTTGTCTTTAAGAATTTTAATCTTATATGGTCTATAAGAATTTTTAATTTTATATTATAGAGCTTTTTTTTTTAACTTCCATATTCTGAAAAACTGAACATAATAATAATTTCCTATTTTAAAGATAATGGAATCGATATTATATAAAATTACTTTAAAAGTTTTAGATCTACTTGTTTGAAAAATTGGTCTGTATTTAGCAACGTTATTTAAAATTGCCTTATGTTTATGATCATTGACAATGTTAAGTCACCTGTAATAATGCGTCAAAAATCGGAGATTATAAATGGTTTGAATGTACTATTAAGGCATATAAATTTGGAAATTTTTTTTGGAGAAGGCGGTATTTTTACAAAATTGATTATATTAAATACTTTACTTCCAAAAGGAGTATCGTAGGAAATGTAGGTTTGAGAACAACATCCTTTTTAGGAACAATACAAAACAAATCATTAATAAAACTATTGAAATGAATGTTATCAAAATCTGTATGTCGGAAATTTATAAGAAAATAGTTAAATTTAAAATTTTTCTTATTTTTGATTTCCTTATATCTGTATTTAAAAAGATCATGAAATAAAATCTTAAATTGCTGTCGATTGAAATGTATATCATCCAAACATGAATACAAAAATTTACAATCACTGTTAGTTTCATAATAAAAATTTTGTGAGGCAACCAATTATAATTTTCAGAAAATGAAGATTCCGATTTGAGAATTTTTTCAAATAAAACTCAAAATTTCCAAATAAGATTTATCAAAATGATCTTTCTGTAATTTAAACCAGGAAGGAAACAAAGAAGGAATGATGTGATCAATAGTTTGCTATTATTAGTTAAATTTAACACAACTAAATTTAGTCGTAAGATAGTCTTATTCCGGTTCTTTAATGTTTCGAGCAAGTATCTCTATTCTGTATGGAAAACCAATGATGAATTATTTTGAAATTTTTTAGACTTGGTTAAAAATATATCATTTGAAGCGTGTTTCTCTAATGAAAAGACATTACTTGAATATAGCATACTCGTTGTATGTACGGTTAATAGTTCTTACTTTTAGGAAATGGTTTTATGATCTACTTAACAATATCTTGTAATACTTTGTGTAATATTACTTTAATTCTCCCAAATTTTTTGCAAAGCTAGTAGCGCGAAGTGAAGAGTGATTGGGGTTATAGTTAATAGTATATAGTCCCACTTTACACGTGAAAATTTTGTATTGGCTTGATATCCAATTTAAATCATGGATTCTCTTAAATTTAGCCAGTATATTTAAAATCTATCAGTAAAATGACTAATAAACCAGTTATTTTTAAATTATTCTTAAGTTTCCTTTAAAAATAACTATATGATCATTTCATTAAGGGAATATTTTGGTATAATAATAATATATAGTGAGAAAGCAATATTTGTTAAATTTTTGTGTGAATGAAATATATAAAAATACTTGTAAAAAATCTGAAATACAAAAGTTATTAAATAATGTAAAAAAAAATTTTTTCCTGCTTTTTTGGAAATTTTTAGTCTTTACCTCAAAGTAAACTACTCTTATTAAGATTATTTCTAAAATTTAACTTTCAAATTTACTTCATATAGCATGGTCATACATGTTTATTAGAGCAGGAATAATTTCTCTGATTATTTCAAGGAATATTCATATAAGAAAATTCTAATCTTATTTAGCTTCCCAACTGTTTAACCCATAGCTTCATTTATTTTAAAATTCAAATGAATTTACTAAATATTTGTGGATTCATTTCAGCTTGCTGTTGCATCTCATAGATTCAATTATAAATTAACATTCAATTTTACACAAAACAATTAAAGTTTTAAGCATAAAAATGTGTTCTCTGAATGATTTGCTATTGTACAAATATTTGACATCTTATAAATGCATTTTTAAATACTAAACATTATATTAATATAAACAATTAAATATTTTGAGCATTTGCAAATGCAAATCATTTCTTAGATTTCAACTTTTTCAATAAAGTCACATATATTCATTGTATCAAGTTTAATATAAAAAAATAATTTTTCATTATGAATAAGTACAGTATAAATAGAAAAATGCTTATAACCGTCAGGTATTATTCAAAGAAAATTTATAAATATTAGTAGATTCAATATAATGATTCCCATTATATTCTCTTGCAATTTTTAAAACTTCAAGTATAAAAATTATTTATAATTATATTAAATTTCAAGGCAGCTAATTCTGAAATTATTAGAAAAATGACTTTATATTCAGTGCGATAAGAAAATTTTGACTAAGATAATGAAAATGCCAGAGCAGAACATTCACTAAGTTAACTACAAACATATGTAGGTGTTCTCGAGTGAGAAATGTCAATTGA
>JAPDSC010130672.1:17837-30273 GCA_026290005.1 Latrodectus geometricus | reverse complement strand
ATAGAGATTACGTTCCATAACAAAACTTTCAGGAAAATACACTTTTACGACATTTAATTCAAACAAGCATAAATGCATATATAAAATGCGTCTTTTATAAATTAAGTGAAAAAGCATTAAATAACTTTATAAATGGTTCAAAATTCTAAAATTTTATAGGATACCATTGAAAAATTTTCTGAACATTAGAAACATAATGTATTTTAATTGTTATAAAATATATAAATGTTATAATATAAATGTTATAAAATAATTTTTAAAAATATACTTAACTCTTTTATATTTATTAAAATATCTTTTGAGTAATAACAAAAAAGACTATGAATATTTAAGAATGTGATTATGTTTGAGGAAAATTTTTCTATCAGAGTTCGTAAAGGCATGATAAAACAAACGATTTGCCCAGAAATATGAGATATGCATACAGTTTCCTAAACTGCTGAATATATATATATACAGTAGAAGTCCGATAATCCGGCATGTTCGGGACCGGCTTGGTGCCGGACTACCGAAAATTCCGGTCTATCAGACGGTAATTATAAGAATAATAGGTTAATAATTAAACTACAAATACAGTATACAAATACATACAACAAAGTTTATTTTACATTTCATATAATGTATGTACACGTACTGTAAAACATATTTCACTTAGATTTAAAAAAGTCACGAATGTCATTTTGTTTTCTTGACTTTTGGTGTTTTGTTTAAAATTTATTTCTAATGATAGAAATCAAAATTTGATGATGGAAATCAATAATTTCTTAAGCACTGTACTAGCCTCAGCAAGAGAGATAAACTTATTTAGTGATTCTTCAGCTTCTGCCCAGCTGATTTTTCCTTTTCTTCCGTTTCGGCATCTGAGTCACTTTATTTAGGCTTAGGTTTTGAAAACATGGTCACCCTGTGTACAGTTAGAACGAAAATCACTTTTTTTATAAATAGTTTCAAAAGTTACGTTTACTATTGACTAGCCAGCCGCTAATTGTTTCCGAACAATACCGAGCGCTTCCGGATGATCTCGAACCAACCAGGAAACTTCCGAATAGCTCTGGAGCGTTTTTATTTGCTTCAGACATACTTTGGGAGAAAACAAAAATTTTTACAATTTTCCGGAGCGAAGCCGGACTATCGGGCATTCCGGACTGTTGGATGCCGGATTAATGGACTTCTACTGTATTTAAATTTTGATTCGAAGTTCAGTAACAAGAATATTTTTTTAAAAATATTACATATTTCTTTCAACATAAAAGATATTTTTTAGGACACTTCCCAATTAAATAAGGAAAAAAAAAAAAAAAAAAAAAAAAAAAAAAAAAAAAAAAAAAAACACTGAAGATACCCGATTAATATTACATTTGCATACATTTGATCACCAAATCCTCTAAATTAGATTATCAAATGCATGTTAAGGATAAAATAGTTAAGTTCTCTAAATTTGACTATCAAATGTATGCTGAGGATAAAATTGTTAACGATGAAGATAAAATTGTTAAGTCCTCTAAATTTGATTAACAATTGTATGCTGAGGATAAAATTATTAACTTACGTTCAGATCAGATTTGTTAGCTTTATCAACTAATTTTAAATTATCTGCGATATAATGTGAATTTATCTATAACAACATTATACAGAATATAGCAAATAAAAGGAATCAATACTCCTTGAGTAATATCGATGAACTCTATAAATTTTGATTATACTTAACATCTTTATCTTTTGTCTGTATGTGACCATCAGATCCAAATGACTTTATACGAATTTAGTCTTACCGCATATGCCTTAGATGGGGCTGTATGGTTGTAACTAGAAATTCTCACCAAAATATGCAAAAGAAAAAAATTTGGGAATTAGACAAGATCTATTGTTAAAAAACAAAATGGCTACTTTTTATAGCAATTACAAAAATAATAATGTAACTGCTGATTAAGTAAAGCAAATGTCTAATAATAAATTAAAGTGAATGATATTATAATATGCGATCATTTTATTAAATGCAGATTAAAGTTGAAAATATACTATTCTCAAATTAGAAAAGTTTGTGGGTACGAATCTTAATTTGGGCTTATATGATGTAGTTGTTCGGAATCCACTTAAAACTAAAAATCTCGGTCTAATTAGCTATCTCGTGCAAAAAAAAAAAAAAAAAAAAAAAAGACAGTTGAGCGACCAAAACAAATTAGCAAAATCTTAAAAATTACTTCGGAACTAATGTATGTGATTTGAACTATTATGATATTTTGACCATTAATCAAAATCTTTCATAGTATAGAACAAATTATTTTTATTTTCTTTCGATCGGGTCTTCATCAAAACAAATTTTTTTTTTTTTGCAATATTTAAACCAGAGAAGTTAACATAGAAGATTGCTTTTAATCTATTAAAATATGAATAGAAAAGAATAACTTTTTTTGGGAAGTTGAATACCAGATTGACTATTGCGATAGAGATTTGACAAAAGAACAGAAAAACTGGGATATTCTTACTTTTATCATACCCTAGATAGAAATAGTCATAGTCACTAGAGAGTGGACAATAAGGACACATATTTCATAAAAATTCCCACCTACTTTACAAAGCAACTCGCGTTTGAGGAATTTCCCCATAAACTGGCATAGTTGTCAGCCGGCGATAATGAGCCACGACAATTTCGGAAGTCATAAATAATTCATCAGGTGCAACATAACAAAAAAAGAAAACTACGAGAAGCGACCTTTCTCTACCTGAACAAACCGTGGAAAATGATCACGCGAGCCTGCTTGTTACGTCACACGGTGACGTCTCACCTAGCAAACTCGCTTCGTTTTTGTGCACAATCAACAAGTCAGCATGGTCGGCGTGGAAACATTGTTAATGGAGGAACCCGGACGAGTGTTGTGAAATTAAAACCTCTTTCAACAATGTATTTGGCGGAAGAGACTCTTGCCAACTCCGCTTGATAGTCATCTGGCGCGGTTATTTTGAAAGTATGAGTTGGTTTTGTTTATACTGCCCCCAGAAAGATTCTTTCGCGGCAGAAGAGGCAGAACAGGATGTCGGCCGGTGCCAACAGCAAGGTGAGCAGATGAGAAAGTTATGTTCTTTTTTAAAATTATATTCATAAAATGTATAAAGCAGTTTCACTTGTAAAGCATCATTATTTTTAATAAATAGCCAAATTTTATCATCTGTTTTATTCGACTATTTTATGGTAAACTTTCACATTATTTGTGGATTAAAATTATATATAACTCTAATTCAATATAATAAGAAAATTAGACTTTTCATATAATAATGTATGGAAAATCTAGTAACTTGTTTATATACATATTTATTTTAATTGGGAAATAATTTGATGCAGTAGTTATTTTATCACTCACGTGGGGGCGTGCTAGTGGAATTAGAAAAAATTCCCAGGAAAAAATTATTCTTTAATTTGCACAGTACAAGATTTACAGAACACTTTACAACTAATCTAATTCTTCAATATCTTAAAAAAGGATTTTTGCGTGTAAATAAATAATAGTACAAAATAAAGAATTTTTTAATTAAAATATATAGAACTTATTTAATATTTAATATATATATATATATATATATTTTATTTTAAAATATATATATTATAAATTAATAGTACAAAATAAAGAATTATGTAATTTTTTGTTGAATATTTATATAAAATCTATATTTATATAAATGGTTGTAGTAGACCAAAGAGACATAATTTAAATTGTAATATTTCCATTTATTGCTGAGTTTTGAAACGTATATTTGACTATCTTATTTCAACTGAAAAATAAAATAAAATAATATGGTATTTATAATTTGAATAATTAAACATGTTTAATTGTTTACTTTATACAATTAATTTTATACATTAATTTTTTAATTGATTTATTTAATTAAAATAAATCGTTTAAGCAATTAATGTAACTTAAATTGGAATTATAAATTTTTTGAAAATAAATTTTTTATTTTATTATTAATAAAGAAATAAAAATTGCATTTAAAGGGTAACACGGGAAAATAAGTTTCGACACACACACATATATATGCATGCTTTAACATAGGGATCAAAGTACAATGAATGATTACTTTAATTTTTAAGTACAGTTGAATTTTCTTTTCTAATTTTTATTGACTGTCTCTCAGTTATTATTTTTTAGTTATTTTTGAATGGGCGTGTTTAAAAAATTACTTCATGATTGTTTAATTTTATTTGCATTTAGCGAAAATCTTGCAGATATTCTCTGATTTTTTTGAAGCTCTGTTGAGTAGCTTTTTTTTTTATAAAATATTCTTCAGAAAAATTTTCGTTTTTATATTTTTTTTTAACTTATTGTTACGAAAGGAATGTTTAATGTTTTTTTCCCAAGAATGAACGTTTCTTCCAATAGACGAAGTATAAGTTAACTGCTTCAAAGTTGCAACTAAAAAATTTCCGGGAATTTATGAGCCTTAAGCAATTTCACAGAAAATCGTAAATCATAAAGATTCATCATCGATAAATTTACGTGCCTTACTGTGTTTTTTAAAAATATTTACTCAAAAAAAAAAAAAAAAAAAAAAAACAGTAGTGTTGTCTTTACAAAGAAAAAAAAATTTCTACAATTGGTATGAAAATAATGAGGTCTAGTTAGTCCTCATGTGCAAAGCATGAATGTAGATCAACGATAGTTGTTGGTCTTATTAGTTCTCATGTGCAAAAAGTGAATGCAGAGCAACGATAGGTCCTGGTCCAGTTATTCGTTATGCGCAAAGAGTTATTTATCAAACTTTACTCAGATGATATTTTGAAGCTTAACCACAAAAAATTTATTGTAAGAAATATCTTGAATTGCTTCAGATGGAAAAAGATTGACTACTATTTATCAATTTTTCAGCTGTGAAACTAATTAAAAAAGTTTTCTTTGGCTGTTTTAGCAGATAAACTTCGCGGTTGATAAATATAATTAACAAACTACATATACATCTGTTAATTAATAAAAATTGTAATAGCTTTTATTTTACTCTTTCTTTTAAAGTATGAGTTTGACATATAGATTTTTATTTCTGAAGATTTAGATATTAAAGATAATTATAACTAAATTGTGGATTGGCAACTTTAATTTACAAGCTCATATTTCCATATAACAGTTTTATGTTATCGGAAATACATTCTAATGCAGTTATTTCATACAATAAAATAGGAAAAAAAATCGAATAATACAAAGGTGAATTATTTGCTAATTTTAGAAATAAGTTGCGTTTTTCTGATGCACCGAAATGAGAAAGGTCATTTACCTTTGTTTATTTGAGTTCGGTTCGTCATACTTTATCTTGTAAATAGAAATGACGTTTCATTTTAACGTTTATTTCATGTGCTCATGTTATATAAGTTTAATTTATTTACTTTTACTCTATAAATTGTAATGCATTTAATATATTTTCTCACATATATGTTTCACATAAAAAAGTAATAAAAACTTAAATAAATTTCATCTCATTTACCATAGTTAAAAAAAAATTTTGTATCTTTACTTTTCACAAAATATAAATTAATATTTTTTCTGATGTTACAATTACTTAAAAACTGCCAAATAGAATAGAAAAGCTTAAAACTTAGAATAAAAAGTGTATTATTGTTAATTAATTGTAGCGCGGCTGCAATTTTTTTTTATAATACTTTAACTTAGGCTTTGAACGAGGACAAAGATATAAATACATCAGAGTTTGCTACTGGAAGTATACTGGGGACTTTCTATTCTGATAACCATGGTCCTACCAATCACTAGTGCACTCTAAGTAACAATTACGATACATTCTATTTTGACATTATCTTTATTTTGATAACATCTCACCTATCGAAATGAAATAATAACTCTCTTCCAGTTAGAAAATTTTAGATTCGACATCAGTCTATTTCAAACAAAAGGAAAATAATTTATACAATATTAGAGTATGTCTTTATAAATAGTCGTTCATTCTTGATGTACCTCATATTAATCTGTACTCTAGAAAATTGTTTTAATAGAAAGAGTATATAATCTTAATATTTCACATTCTAATCACTTTGCTTGGAAAACAACAAATACATTATTGCCAAAAATTTCTCAATTGAGGAAATATATTTTCCTTTTGAATACACTACTGCTTTTTAAAATACGTCCATTAAGATTGTAATCTTAAGAAAGAATGAGCGTATGATATCCAAAATCGTAAAATGAAATGATGAAGAGGTTGAACTATGCAAATATTAGAATTTCAGCATTTTAATGGATTATCATTGAGCATTTTAATTGATAAACTTTTTAACATGAGCGAAATGAATGAGATCCGAATCGTGCCATGAAACAAAAATTGTGCTGTGGATTTCTCATTCGGAAATCGCTTAGTAGCGACAGAATTTTCTTAGAATATCGTGTTATGCCTCGAATAAAGAGAATAAAGGAAAGAAATGTTTTCCGACAAATATCGGAATTCGATGACTCCATGAGGATGCCTATCAAAAGTATGGATAATTCTTTCTCGATAATACCAATCACACTGACTGAAATATAACCAGTGCCATGGAGCTTGGAATCAATGGATTGCTAATAGTCATACGAAAAAGCATGTAGGATTTCAATATCATCCATGACTAACGATTGAGAGGATAGACATACTTTCAGGTCAGTCTTGTTAAACATTACAACCCCATCAAGACCATGAGTCAAGAAATGGGCATGCTTACTATTCATCCAATATCTGTTCTTCAGTGAGACGGCGCTATAGACACTGTGGAAGGGGTTGCCTTAATGGTTTAAAAATTTTGTAAAGCATTTTAATGTCCATTATGTAAACTTCCTCCCAGGAGGACTTTCCATAGATAATAGGCCATATTGACTTGTCCCAAGGGAGGAAACTTAGAAAACTCTCTAATGCCCACCCCGACAGCCATGGTCTCAAAAACAGAAATGAAACAATTCAAATGTTCAAAGGGACCTTTTAATGTGAAGAGTACTATCCTACTATTAATACTTGGAGGTCTGTGAGTTGGGGAAGCGTTCACGTTAATCTGTGATGTCCAAAGTCCTTCCTTTAGTGTGGCGTGTATGTAGAGAGGAGGTGTCAGCTCAGGTGTGACCCCGTCATCTCAAAATTACGAAGCTCTTGGTGATGTGTGAATAACCCAAATCCGTTAATCTTAAGGTACAGTCAGAGGCTCACATATATCGCTATGTATGTATGGTGAGACCATAGTGAGCCCATTGAGATAACGTTTGGAACAGTGCGGATTGTCAGTACAGCGACTCTGTCATGCCCAACGATAAAGCTGGATACAAGAACTGGAGAAATGTCGTCTTTTCAAAGAAGATCTGGTTCTGCGTGCAATTTGCTGTTGATTGTGTTTAGTCGGACAACTTTCCGTATAACGCTCATATTTGATTTACTTTTCCTTTGATTGTGTTTGGTCAATCAACTTTCCGTATAACGAACATATCACGAAGTCAACTTTCCGTTGACTTCGTTATATGTGTCTGGAATCTCCAAGGAGAATACTCGTCATCTGGTTGTATTCGATATCGTTTTAGAGATCCTGCACCTAGTATGATAGTATGATACCATTGGATGCATAACACGCAGTTCTCTAATTCTGGTCGACGGAAATCTGAACGGCGATAGTTACATTTCTGGTACCTTAAGCTTTGTGTTTGTTCTTCATCTTTGAGTGTATTGAAATGTCATTTTTAAACCAGGTAATGTAAAAGCATATTTTACACGTCCTGTTGGAACTTTCCTCAAAACGGAAGATATTTGATTGTGGAATGCATAGTAATCATAAACTTTCACCGATTTAAAATATAAAGATTATGAGATTGTGAGAGATTGCTCTGATACTCTTTTTTCAACAACTACAGTTGATGAAGTGTGGCAGACATTGAATCAGCGTAGAATTTTTTGTCAGATTCCATTTTTGTCATTCAAGGTTAATTTCATGTCATTGCTAAACGTGTAAGGGCTGTTTTAGCTGCGAGTTGTGGTAACGTGATCTATTAATTTAAATGGGCATTGTCGATATTTGTCACCCAAAGTGAATTTTATGTCATTGCTAAATGGGTAAGGACTCTTTTAACTCTCAGTTGTGGTAACTTGTTCTATTAATTGTGCCCTCGTGTAAGCCCCCCAAACTATTTACCTATATATGACCTATTGTTACTGTGCACTGAACATCTTTTTCATTTTTCTTTCTTCTTGATGTTGAGGCTTTAATGTCATAGAAACTGGTACTAAATTATTAAAAAAATCATATTTATATTATGAATTATTTTCCCAATGAATCAACACATCTTAAGAAAGTTATTAAAGTGTTTAAAATTTTAAGAATTAAAGTTAGAGAATAAGTATTTTCTGCAAATAGCATCAAATAGTTTTCAATCACCAATTTCTACCGTCTGAGTTATAGGCAATCAATTTTATTTTTGTCTCAAATACAAATCATCAAATCTAGTAATTTTTTGTCAATTTCAGAGTATTTTTATTATTGGTAAAACATAGAAAAAATTAATTTAATAACTATTAAATATAACATGAAATAACATAATAACTTTAATAGTTATTACTTTAATAACTATTAAATAACTTGAAACATTCCAAAAATAAAATTGTAAAAAATAAAATTAAAACTGAAATAAATCAAGTGAAAATAAAATAAATGGCAGAAATATAATTATATTCATTTTCATCAACTCTATAACTTAGTTATCTTCCTAAACAAGCTTAAGAAATCGCTTAATTAACTCTTAAATTGCATCTCATATGTTCAAGAGGAAGGGATGAAGTGAGAAATGAATATTTTTCTTTGTTCTTTTTTTGGAGGTCAGATATTATTTCAGAGATAAATTTTCAACTTACTAGTATTTCCTTTCGTCAATCTTTTCTCCCATTTAAGCTTTTAAAGTAATTATCCGATTTTTTTTATCTCTGAAATCGTTATCAATCTGTTCCGTTTGTCAACAAATGTCAAGCAAATGTCGAATAAATTGTTGTAAAGATGTTGAGTTCTAATAGCTATCTGATAAAAATATAATTTATTAGAATGGGCAAGATCGTAAATGCGACGTTTGTAAAGTATTTTAAGAAAGTTTAGAAGAAAATGAATTCGTAGTTATCTTGGAAATAAACCAAGGACAGCACAGAACTTGTAAATAAAAACAAATTCTAAAATAGTTTACCATTATTTTTTGACTTACATAAACATAGATAACTGTAGACTTATATTATGCTCAAAAATAAATTATGTAAATAATTTTTTTTAAGCTTGTTTATAAATTTTGCGTACTAATTTTTATCCAATGAACCGTCTACAATCAGTTTTGATTTGATGTAACTCAAAATAATCAACTTGAGTCATTTTTAAATTTGTTTTAATTGATCTTTTAGTATAAGAATATTTTTAAAAGTACATTTTTCCTTTCTGGTGAATTATAATGTGTGAAATGATATTAAAAATAATTTATTTGAGCATAAAAAATCTTAGGAAATTTAATAACCGAATAAAGTATGAAATTAACATTAGAGTAGAATTTGAGCACATTTGCCAGTGATTATTTGACAGATTCAATATTTCTGATATATATACCAAATTGATATTTTATTATTTTTATAAGGAAAAGATCAGTTGATAATCTGGATTTATAACATGATGAACCGTTATGCTCTTGTATGAAAAGTAGTTAACGATTCATTATCATTTTTCCATATTTAAATATTTTGATAAATTATTTTTTTGATTTCGAAACGTTAACTTGATTTCACACATTATCAAACAATCAATAGAATTAAGAGATTTCTTACTGTGTTTTAAAATGAATATGTTATAATGTTTTAAAACTTATTGATGTTTCTAACCGAAGAAGAATTTCATTAATAAACTTTTTGCCTAGTATTGATGGCAGGTTTAACTAAAACTTTAACTAAATCTAAAATCTAATTGATGTTAACTTTAGTTATAAGTTGATAAGGTCTTTTTGTCTAAAATCTAATTGAAACCTTCCTTTACTATGTTCTAATAGAATCTTTTAATTCTCATTCTTATTGATTGATAATATTTCGCCGTTACTTTAGTTTTTGAATGCTTGAGATCAACACGTTTTATTTAATTCTTTGCACCACTGTTTCATAAATCGGTCTCCTTTTAGCTGTTTCTTTTGAAGGTATTTATCAATGTTTTACAGAGATAAATTTTTCTATTTTTCACTCAATTAATGATTAATCAGAGCATTATATTACTTGAGAATAAGTATTTTTAAAACAGGTAATGTATTAACTAAATGTTAACATTTAACATAACAACTAAACATTAACAAAATGTTAAATTAGTTCTTAGAATTTTTAGTTTCATTGAAAGATTTCAACTGATATTTTACATATTGCTCTGCCATAAAATTACAAATTTCTCTTTGAGTTATCTTTTAAACTGGGAAGTATCATTTCCCAGTTTAAAAGATGACTCGAAGAGCGAATTGTAAATTTATGGCAGAGCAATATAGAGCAATCGGTATCATTTGTTTCTAAAAATACCATAATTTCGCGCAGCATTTTCTGGTTACTTTCTTCAGTCAAGAAAGAATGATTTGCCTTCAGTATATATATCGTTGATCGAAGATGTGGAGACGAGGTGTCCAGCGGAAGCCGTTGACCACTTTTAATAACAAGGGTATAACCTAAAATTACACTTAAAGATCTATGCATGGTTACAACGATGAATAAAAGAATAAGTACTCCCAGATTGAGTGCTTGCATGGTGACTCATAAGTAGTTACAGGAGGTAGTTACCAAAAATTAAGACACTGAGATATATACAAAATAAATGATAAAATATATACAAAATCAAAGGAAATGGAAGAGCAGTCCAAAATGTATTGCGAATAAAGTAATTGACCTAAATGTTTGGGCAGAAAGCCCGTTGCAGTTAAGAAAACATTTTAGCGGCTCTAACAATCGGCGCCGGAGACGAGAGCCCCACCCACTCCAGGATATAAGTAAACAAATGTTTGTAAACAAACGAGAGGGAGGGGGGCTATCGCTGTGAAATTAGGATTGGAAAAGAGAGATAATTATTCAGTTGTGGGGGTGATCCTGAGGACGGCTCTGGGTCTGTGAAAATGTATTAATTCATATGGATTATAGTTATCAATTTTTTGAATTTCAGAATTATTTATGTTGTAGAGTTTATTGTAAAACCTGAATGAGCATCCCTAAATTGCCTTCAGTATGCATAGTATTTTTCAAAATATTCCTTTTATGTAGGAATAAAAATAATTTTTATAGTGGTAGATAAAACAGCTAATAAAAGTAAAATTTGATGAATATCAATCGTCACATCCCTTAATTGGATTACAAATGGATTTAGAAATGATATTTATTTGGAGATTATTTTTTTCCTCATACCAAATAAGTCTGCATTGCGAAACAAATAAATGAAAAAAAAATTCATCATTTAGCAACCAAGGATAGGAACATTATGAAATAATAAATAAAAAGAAGTCCACAAGGAAGTTAATTCTTGTTAGTGAAATATTTTCACTGCAAAAACTCAATTTCATGTAGTTAACTGATCACGTGTTATCAGATCTGTAAGTTCTCCAAATTTATAAATAAACTTATTTTACGCTCTGTAGCCACTTTTTCTGACGCGAGTCTATTTTAACAAGGACTTACAGATAAAAGTGTATTACAACCACTACAAAATACATGCCAGAGATGGGAGTCGAATTTATGAGCCATTATTTTGAAGGCCAACGCATATACTATTCAGCTTTAACGCTTTGTGGAAAATATTATGGAATTTTTACATACGCATCAATGGTTATTTTACGTTCTATTTTTGATTCAGAATTCAAATAATGTGGTTTGTGTTTAAAAATATTTATCTAACAATATTTTTAAATGTATTACGTTTTTTAACCAAGTAAATATTTTTGAGTAGAAATATTTATAATATAAATATATACATTAAAAATATTACTCATAAATATGGCATAAAAATATTTTCTTGCATAATATTCTTAAATGTATATTTTTATGACGAAGTAAGAATTTTTTGTGGTTGTAGACAAAATAATTTTCGAGAATTTCAAATTCGACCACTGTCAAATATCCGTTTCCTCAAATTCTGAGCTATGTTAATGTCTTTGCCAATAATTCTTAACCACTGTGCCACCAAATTCTTCAAATGTGCCAAAATTTAGAAATGTGTATAGTAAAAATTAATATGCTTTTGTTATTAAGAATAAAAGAATACACGTTCTGTTGCTTTTGTGATACATATTATATTATTTTATTTTACATTCAAAGCTATTCTTATTTATATCAATGATTATATACATTGAAGTTTAAAATATTATATGATTATATATAAATTAAGTATATCAACAATCATTTTTGATTATATATATATATATATATATATATATATATATATATATATATATAT